>OMLM01004047.1:35324-60808 GCA_900302695.1 Helostoma temminkii | reverse complement strand
CTTCAGCGCAGCCACTAACATAAGGAATAGTTTTTACGGGACTCATTGCAGGGGTAAGCGCAACAGGTTTTGACTTTAAGAATAGCTTGCTGTGGCGACCAAGTGACACATAGAAAAGACTTGAGTGTCTTCCCCAAAAAATATTGTTTTTATTAATCACACGATGTGCCTTAACGCTTAGGTTTTAAGCAACCCTTTTGTATAGACATTAGACTCTCTGTATCTAATGAAGGTGATTAAACCCCCCCCATTAATCAAAAGTGATTAGTGACAGATAAAAAGATCAGCTGTTATCATTCGTAAAGGTCATCTGATATTAATTATGTGAAATTAATATATAATTATGGATTGATCTCCGGGGCCAAACGTCATATCCGGGGCCAAACGTCATATCCGGTTGGCGTAATTTCCGGGGGGTGGGACTATGATGTCACTCCCTGGGGGCGGGGTTGTGACGTCAGGGTCATCAATCAAAGTTTTGACAGAAAGGTGTCATGATTATCTCTGGCCCTACTTCAAGCATACACAATAATATGTTATCTGTAGTTCTTCTGCTGTTGTTCCAGCATGTGTGCCTTGTTTTGTCAAAATATGGTACGTAAATTGGCCCCGCCTTCCACCTTGTGAAGGTCATAAAGCAGCAGGATCGTAGCAGCAACCTTTCAGTCAGCACAGCGAGGGATGGAGAATCGCTGGCTGCCACCAGAAACCTCAAATGCAAATCAAGTAACTGATTTCTGATGATTTCTGCTAACCCGCAAATATCATTACATGTCAAGGCAGAATGAAATTCACAGTTTTGTTGTAAAGGTACTAATATTTTAGACTACTAGTAAAGTGGTCACTGTCTCCTTGTCAATACTCACCACATGTGCTGGTACTTGTTCCATCTTGGCAGCAGGTGTACCAGGTCTGGGGTAAAACTGATTGATGAAGAGACTGGGGAATCTGTAGCATTTCACCAAGTCTACTGTTGCTTGGAAATCTTCCTCCGTCTCCCCAGGAAAACCACAGATTATATCTGTAGCAATGGTTACACCTGGGACCCTAAGAGAGACAGAGAGAGCCAATCAAAATCTGATTAGCAAACTCTTCTGCAAATTGTTAAATATTGAATATTGACATGCCAGCTCACAGAAATAATTGTAGCCGGTAGGGTACGGGCATATAGGTATTGATTTATTTGTATTGATAGAAGTCGATGGCTTGTTTAAAACTTCAAGGTCCAAGGTCATCGCTGTCTGTCAGAAAACCATGTATCACCAGAGTATATACCTGACATTCCCACTGAAATGTGTGCTAGTTTGACATATTGATATACAGTTTTGATAATCAGGGTTGATCTCCAAAGCAGTTATCATGATCACCAATGGCCAAAGTAGCTAGCGGTCATTTACCATGAACAAGCAAAATCAGCGATATGAAGAAAACGATGTTTCTGAGCAGCAATTATTAGTGACAAGTTAGCTGTCCAATTGCTTGTTATGAGCAATATTAAATTTATAAGAGAAGTTTTTATGTAATGCTGAAATAAGTGAAAATTATTCTAAATGCTAGGAACTTACTGATTACAGGTTTTCTATCAAGCACTAGATTCAGTGGAATGAGGAGCATCTCATCTTAACGTGTAATCTGTTAAATGGCAAGCAGACTTCTGTAAGAAGCTAGAATGCATTTAGCAACTGACTAAATCTTGGATGAAATGGAGAAGAAGTGATCAATACTTTGGATTTGCTTCTTATTCTTTACTGATCATTTGTTTTGATCTTATTGCCACACTCTTCTCCTGTCTTCTTTTCCTTTAAACCCATATATTAGCTCTGATGCCGTAATTAATTCATTGTATTGTATAGGTCCTGGTTTTATAGCTAAACACGTGCCTGCAGGAGCACTTACTCAACACAGTACAGCAATGGACTGTTGTAATATAACTAAGAATATGAAGAATTTCAATCCCTTCTTGAGGATTAGTGAGAAAACAACACACACAAAAACATATGCAACAGACAAAGAGCACACAGCTCAACAAAGACATCCAAGTCAGTGGAAAAGACATTTTCTCTGCAGTTGACAACATGATCCATCTTTAATTACATTAACTTCCTGCATCTGCAACCCAATGATAACCTCTGACCTATTGATGAGCTCCAATTGGCTGATGGTGATTAATATTAACCAATGGCCTGAAGGCACAAGCATCCTTGACCTCTGAGATCTGCCTGACAACAACCTTATGTAAAAGTAGAACCTTCATAAATTTAGACACTGATACGAGCATGACATGGTTAAATGGTTGAATAAATGAATAATTCTCTTTTCGGGATTAAAAAAACGTTTATTTTAACTTTAAATGCTGTATTTTGTTAGACATGATAGTCTCCTAAAACATACATTCCTATACAACTAATCGTGATTGCAGTTTAGTTTCATAGAAACTTAATTGTTAGGTGACAGGGTTGCACATACAGATGGAATAGTGACAGAGCGAGCATGAGAGAGACTGGTGTGAATAGGTTTTGTGAATTTCCTAAGGTGGAGGCTGAAAGGAAAAGACACACACACCATCATTTTGACACCTCTGTCTGAGATCTAAGGGTGACGGAGGTGTGATATGTGAAACTAATGAACAAGAACCACACTGATAGTATCCTTGTTAAAATGAGAGAAATGTATCTTGTTATTGTACACCTTTCAAAAACAGAAGAGTGTATGAGAAAAGGAGAGAAGCAAAGATACAGAGACAGACAAGGAGAAATTCAAGAATGACTACAGCTCAACTTGCTTTCAATTAAACAGGGAGAGGGCTATTTTTAAAATTTCAAAATTGGAAAAACACATGTCTAACCTGGTGGGAACCTTTGTCACAAACTGTTGGACATAATTTTACGAGGGGATGAGATCTGTTCATTTCACCCCCCAAGCATATTAAGCTATTATGTTTTCATTTTCATCGTTTAGATCTATTGTTAATTGGATCTCAAAGGAAAAATACTAAAAATAGAAATTATTACACAGTAAGCTGTACATAAGAACAAGCGACATCACAGTTTCATCAAAATCAAAAAGAAGAAAAACATACATCAAGATACTATGTGATGAATAATTGTTCATATAAAAGTGAGGCTCAGGCATATAAATACATTTCTCCAATTGCCATCTTTATCCTAATATACTTTATCCTAACCAAATGTAATTTTTAGATGCAAACCTAAATATTCAGAACTACATTTAATAAACCCAGTGTCAATAACAGAGACTATAAAGATGTGATCTGAATGATAAAAGAAAGGATGCTGAATTTTTATCACCAGCTATCATGCTAGCTACATGTTAACATCATAACTAAAGGTGCACTTTTGCCTCATTAGAAAGCGACTTAGAGCTTAGCTTCTAAATCCTATTACATATAAAATATGTATGTTTGTGTGCATTGTTCCCACTATTTCTCCACTTGCCCCGAGGAAGCAAAGAGACTACATCCCTCAAGACACTGTGCCAGGTTAGAGAAGCTGCCGAAGGCAAAGTGCTTTGCATACACAAATATATATTTGCCGACCATGCTAGTGATAGAGTACAGTGCTAGCTTATAAAACTCCATGGGGCTCCTGCACTGCATACAGAGATTAAGAGAAAAGACTCCTAGAGGGGGGTGCTGCTAAAGTATGTCTGTGATCCCTAAACTTACACAATTTTTGGGGCCAAAACAAAAAAGAGGCATTACACCAGGGGTTTTCGGACAAAGCAGGCAGATAAAGAAACCACAGGGTGGTCTGCTTTGGCACGGGGGGGGGGGTCTCAGCCACAGCCAGCTTTCATCTGCCTAAATGAGCCCATTTAGGCATTTAGGACAGATATAGATAGTATATGTTGAAGTTATGGTAAAGTGAAAAAATGAAACATATTCTCTGTGAAGGTAAATAATTACCTATTCATTTTCATCTATTGTGGTACCCATCTTTGCTGCACCGTCTGTGGAGTGTGTGTTCTATGAAATAATAATATGTGGCACACTGGGGACACTGCAGAGTATGAGTCGGACAGTGGAGGAAGATGACATGATGAGGAGGAGCATAGTGCTGTAAAGAGATTTGCTGTCAAGTGTAAAAAGCTGCTACTGAAGCCTTGAGGAAACTCAACTCCTAAATAAGATCAGAATAACGTGTAAACTGATGGCTTTACTATCATGTGTGAGCGTGTAAGAAAGAGATCAGCAGCTGGGAAGAGAGTGAATAATTCCACATGGACTGCAGTTTGAAGATAAAGGAACCGCAATAAAATGTGTAAAAATCAGACATAATCAATAGGTATGTTAAGTTGCTTTTAAAATCTTGAAATTAACTATACAAGAAATTTTCTAACATTTACCTGACCCCTAAAAGAATGTGAAATGTTCATAAAAAAGAAGTAAACAAACAAACTCATTGCTTATTAAATCCTTTTCCAATATACAGTATATACAACAGAAAAGTTTTAAAGGTCATATGTAGCTTTCTTTACAATGATTTACTGAAAGCAAACACTTTTGAAGATGTGATCAAAACCTCAGCAATATGCACACAAAGACATAACATTTATCATAACTGCTGCCTAAAATACATTTAATAAAATACATCTGTTAATACATTGACAGCCAAGTTCAGTCATTTGCATTTCATTCTTTTCTTGCTTGCTTGCCAGTTTGATTTGTGTTAGTTCTTTACTATGTTCATAGGTGTGATTTTCTACTGTGCCTCACCTCACCTTTTTTTACTTTTTCATGTTCATCTAATATTGTGTATGCATTTATTTTTTTTATGTAACCCTACTAGATAAAAAATTTCTCCTGCACTCCATATTACATCTAACCGACAAGGTTTTTTTTCCCTTTTTAAAAAAGGAAGATGAGAAGGGAGAAGGAACCTAAAGGGAAAGACTAAGGACACTTGTGAGGAGTGTGAGTAATCACTCAGACACTTATGGGTTTGATTTAGCTGTAGCAGCTAGAGGTAATGGCACTGTCATGTAGCAGCTCAATTTACAGGGACAGAGGAAGAGAAAAAAAGGTCTGCTTGGTTATCACTCACTGTCCTCACCCACTTCCACTGTCAAGAATGAAGAAGGACACTGTCAGAACTAGTTGAGGAGGTGCCAGGTGACTGGACAGATAACATGAGGATTTCAGACACATTAAAGCTAAGTAGCCACACAATGGTTTCCACTGTTGCTCTAATGCAAACTTCAATGGCTGTAAAATGATTCTGAACGTCTAAATGGCAGGTGGCGTAACCTATAAACTTAAACGCATCTGGCGTCAGAGTTTTACTAATTAAGTATTGTCACCAACTTAACCTATTTGTTTTTATGACAGAAAACTGAATTTATTGAACTACCAATTGCAAGTCTACATGGTAATTGGTAGTTCTGTTTCTATATGGCTCTTTGTGTTTTAATCTAATGAGAGCAGGCGGTTACATTCTTATGTTTTGCAAAGTAATTCAATGACTGAAGGATCCCAAAAAGAGAAAAGCCAACTACAATATACGGTAGAGAGCAGAGGTGACAGACAAATTATTGGTTGAAAGACAGAATGAGACAGGTGATGGCTTCAGTTGGCTCAACCTACATCTATCTCATGGGCTTGGAAAGTGAATTGTGGAATGACTTTTTTGTAAAAACTTCACACATTCACGCACACAGGCTGGCAGTGTGATATTAAGTGCACTGAGCTGTGACAGTATGCTTGACTTAACAGTCTCTCTCTTACACTCACATAATTTGTCATGCCATGTCCTTAATCATTTTTTTTTCAAAGTTATTATTTATCTTTAATGCTAATGAATAGAAATCAATTTTGCAATATTTGGAAAGAATATGTGGTGTGCATGTTTAAGCTGTGGGTAATGATTATTAGTTTTGCATATTTTTTGTGACAAAGTCTAACGCATTCTTCTCAATAGGTAAGCAACTGATATTGCATTCCAACGAAAACAGAGTATGTTAAAATGCTGGCAATGCCACTGGTCTACTAAGTGAATACCAGGACATTTGTCTCTAAAGCTGGACTGCAAAATAACCTCTGTCTTTCTGTGTAGCAGGTCATTCGTAAAGATCGAAGTGACTACTGTGGAATAAATGGAGAGCCGAGTAAATAATGATCCCACTAGAGTCATCAGTAAACTTTATCATTTAATGAAACAGCCTGAACACAGCAGAGCAGAAATGAAGTTCAATTTAACACACACTTACACATGCACACAGACACACACACATACTTCATTAGCCTTGAAGAAGGGTAATGAGAACACACATACAGATTTTATTAGTCTGAGGGAGGAGTAATACGAGCATGCAGACACCACAAATACAGTTACATGTATAAGCACAGTGACATGTGTGTATGTATATATAGGGAGGAGGGGCAGCAGTGCAAAGGCAAGACACTTGAAACTGTTTAGCCGTTTGTTTAATGGACGATCTCTTTGCACTTTATTTCAATTTAATCTAACCTTCATTGACATATTGGCTGTATGTGATTCATCACTCCATCCTGCTGTGCTGACCTGACCAGTACAGGTATGGATAAAGCTCTGGATAAATACCTGACCTAAAGCCTTACCTGAATCTAAATTATGCTGTGCATGTTTTAAGTGTAATCTTTGTTCTCTATCTTTATTAAGCTGCTCACCAACAGCAAGAGACGGAGACCGGCGTATTTTCCAACGCTGGTGGGAATGTCCTCATCTGTGTATGCACTTGTCTATTTGTGTGTGTACGCGCACATGTCTGTCCGTCTGTCCATCTGTGTGCGCATTGGGGTGGAACTACGCCGTGAGCGATAACATGTAACTATGTACAAACAAAAATGCCGTCATGTAACATTTTTTGGTTTGCTTAATAAAAGAACAATGTCTAGACACGTTTCTATAGAAAAGGTAACAGTAGTGTGATTTGGCGCTATATAGAAAGAAAATTTCATAAAATTAACTTGAAGAATTAGTTTTCACTAATCATTTATGAATCATTATGCTGATAGTTACTAGAGCCCAAGAACAGCATAATCTGGGTTTCACTTGAGAGTGAGGCACAATCTGTCAGGGAAAATCAATTAGTGTCCCTTTAGTGTGTGATTTTGTTAGTAAAATGAGCATTGAAAGGTCTTTGATACAAATTATAGTACAGTCAGTTCGAAACACAATCCAAGTACACAACCTTGCCAATAGACAGAATGTTTCATTTTTCCTACAGTGCTAAACAATAGTTAACAATAACAGTAACAATAAAATGTTTTCGTATACAAGGTAAGCAGCTGCATGTAAACATTAAAACACTGAGTTAAAAGTTAATCAAAAAATATATTCATTATTAATCTATGCACTATTGTGCATTTTTGGCACCTATATGTTTCTAGCGTTGGTTTGGTCTGCTGCTTGTGCACATTGTTAAATCCAATAATGTGTCACCAGATGCAATGTCACGTAAATGCAATGGGGGCAGTATTTGATTTAAGTGTCTCAATTACCATTTACGCTGTTGTCGCTGCAATTTTAATCTCAGTACAATCTGCCATGTAATCAGTAATGCCATTATTATTTCCTGATCAGATGACTCCATTCTTTTATCTAACATTGCAAAGAAAAAAGTTTTCCTCTTTCTCTTCTGCTTCTAAAAATAAACATTTGCGAAGAAGAGACTTCCTTTTCAGTCAGGGAGGATTAAGTCCTTGTCTGCCCCCTTGTGGCTGACCTTTTTAAACCCTACGTACGGACAACACAGAATTTTGTGAATAATGCTGCAGATGATGAGGCAGTAAACTAAAATACATATGTTGGCCTACATCAAATATTCCTCTAGCCTAACTGTGAATGATATTCCTTAAAACAGAATTTGCAAACCAGCAAAAGCAGTAACCAATTATCTCACAGTCTAACTGCCTTGGGTTATACAGCTGACATAACTTCTAAAAAGCCTGAGGGACATGTAACAATAGATGAACTTAAATGGTATGGGGAAACGGTGCATTCCTCAGGGTTTAATAGCTCAACACTGCAAAACATTACTTAACCTTCAAGCTTACTATTGTGGCGGCAAATTTCCCTCCCTGTAGACAATGAACAGGAATTAAGAAACACACACAGAAACATTAAAACAGCAGAGACTGTTGCTGTTCCCAGCCTCAAGTGTGATATTCGACTTGAGGCTGGGGTAACTACACAATGGCAAAGTCAAAAATAGTGTCACTCAAAGACACACACACACACACACACACACACACACACTCACAAAAGCAGATTATAACTACAAGTGAAACTGCGTGCTTGAAAATAAGCTCTCAAGGAAGGATGAGTCAAAAACTGAGCAAGAGAAATATGATATGAGGGAAAGACAGCAACCAAAAGGTGAGTCAGACGGTGAAACATTACTGTTATCCTAGAAGTCCCAAGCTAACCCTAAGTGTGTGTGCCTGTGTGAACACCATGAGGGTGCAAGCACATGCATAGTTAGCCTTTTGTTGCCTTGCTACTTGACTTTTCATTATTTAAACAGCCTTTAACAAGAGGCTGTTTACATGTTCACAAAAGTACAGACATGCTGTTGTACTCTCAGTCATACCTTGGAAAATGCAGCTTTAATGTCACTATTGTATAGCAATTACATAAACATGTTATTGATGTGATCAACCCCACTGTGAACCTTAGTTGGTTGAAGATATGACAAGATATAGTTTTCCTTTGTGTTTTATAAGGCAATATTTAACCTGTGACCCCAAAAAATAAAAACAAAACCTTAATTAAGTGCAATGACAGTCAAAGGTAGAACAATCTAAGTGAATTATCTGGGAACAAACAGTCTGTGCACACAGGTAAATCTGATTTCATGCTGTGGTGTCTTTTGTGCAGTGGGAAATTCAATGTACTTCATCATACCAATGTACAAATAATATTTGTTTAAGGGAGAAAGGGAAACGTGGGAAACTGTGGTCAACTCAAACATAACTTAAGTCTTGCAGGAATACAGATAACCTTGAGGATCATGAGTCAAACTCACAGAGTGTTTAACGATAAAGATTACAATTCCTTAGTAAAGGACAATATTGACCAACCTCTGCTGTGATGTCACAAATTGTAACATAAAATTAGAATGAAAAAGGACATATCTGAAGAAATGTTATTAGTGTTATGACTTTGGCTCACTGACTGGCTCAGGAGTCTTGTGATGTTTGTGATTAAAGGAAAAAGTAAGTGTCCTCTCTTAAGTCTCATACACACACTCATGCATCTGCATTTGAATGCATGGCACTCTGACTAAAAAACAGGAAGGATAGGTAATTTGGTATAATCCAGGTATAATCCAGAGGAAATATCAATAAGACAAGAATGTGTTGGGAACTGCCAAGAGCTATTATTCACAAGCTATTTCTTCCTCTCAACCTTAAACACACAGACACCTTGTCAACTTGTTGTCAAGTTAATGACTTTACTTGTTTCTTGTTGTTTAAACTGAGCTACTTTATATCTTATCTCTTACTGATGCACACATATACACACTCAAGTATTATCACAGATAAATACACAAATATACTGAAATCTGCCTGGCTCGCAAAAGTGGGGACCCAACATCGGCAGACATCAAGCTCTGGGCAGAGGCTGTTGTGGATGGTGATTGGCCAGACCAAGGGGAGGGCCTATATCACTGCTCCTCTATAGGAAATGATATGGGGGAGAAATCCAGATTAGGATGTTCTGGGGCTGGATTTTACCAAACACGAAAATTAGGGGGGTACACTCCTTACCCACTTAATGGGTCTCAAATGCCCGAAAGCATAAGCAGAAATGTATAAAAATGACCAAAAACTGGATTTTGCATAAAATTGGACCTTTAAGTAATAACTTCAACCCTTGAATTTGGTTGTGGTGGCATAGTTATTCAGTTCTGCAGTTTCAGGTGGTAGACAGCCATGCTTTGTCTGTTTTTGAGGTGGCATAAATACACTGTTGTGATCAGATGACTCAGTTACATATTATGCAGATTATGCAGGCTATACAGTAATACAGATTACTTTAAATATCTATATACAATATTATTTTATTTATAAAGTTTATAACCTTATTATACCTTTTTAAAATTGCCTTTTTTTTTAACACAACAATTTTGTGCAGAGACTTGGTCCTGAGAAAGTAATAATGGACACTTATTCCATTTACACATTTAAAAAACCACCACAAATTTATTCTTTAGCCTCTGCAGGGCAACTTTAAGTAAAAGTAGTGTGTGGCAATGCTAAATGTGCTGGCACACTGACTGCCTGTTGATATAATGTGTTGATGATAAACTTTCTGTCTCTTGCAGTCTCTCGAGTGTAGTATGTTCAAACAAATGGCTCCGAGATTGTGTTTGTCTGCTGTCTGTCTGCTCATGTGTATGTGTGCATGTTAGTCATCTCTATTAGTCATGAGGAGTGACAGGGTTATATCAAACCTCCCTGGGTCATGGTAGGACACATGAATCGGTGGCGTGACTACACAGGATGGATAGAGTCTCTTGCTCTGTTTGTTATTGAAGACATTCCTACATTAGTTGACACCCACGTACTAGTACACTTAAGGGTTTAAGGTATCGGACAGAGCTAATGTTTCACTGCAATAGTAGGGGGAAGGGCAGTAGCTCCCTGAAGGCACTAGGAGGGTAGAAAATACAAAAATCAACAGAAAAACTAACTGAAAAAAACACAAGTGAGGGAAACAGAGGGAAAGAATAAAGGACAAGAGAGGCGGGAAGAGGGTAGTGAGCAAAACAGGTTTGCCGCGATAAGCTGCCACTGTGGCGGGACATTTCACCCCGCCTTTCTCTTATCCTTTCCCTCCAGCACATGATTCAGCAGGTAAAGTAAATGAAGGACAGTGAGGGTTTCTGTGTGTTTTGATTGTGTCTTTGATTTCATAGCCTTATTCAACCACAGATAGAACAAGAACATTTACACCAAACAAACAGCCTGGTTTAGTCATCATAGTCACAGGGAATACATCACAGATTTATATATTCTAAACTCACCAGGGAGCAGCTCCATTGGTTTTCAGTGTTGACTACAACATAGAAAGTAATAGAAGGTGAGGGAGAGCTGCTAAATAAGAGCAGAGATAGTATGTCCCCAAACACTTTTGTCAGCAGCCATGTTATTAATAAACATAGGGAAAGCGTTGGCAGCAAGGTATGGGAATATGATATATCTGCTGGCTTTTTTTATACAGTTTAGAAGTGAAGATATTTAATCCAAGAAGGAGTAAAAGAGGAGGGAATATGCAGATGCATATGTGTCTGCTGTCTATTTTGTTTATGTGATGGTAATTTTACAATTAAATTCTTCTTGTGCAAGGAAAAAAAAAGACAAACTTCACATAATAGTTTTTCCTGCCATCTGTCTTATAGCAATGCAATTAAGAAAAAAAAACAGGATTAAGTATTTTTAGATCTTTAAATAGGATTAAGTTAAAAACAAGAATGTTTTTGCACACTTGGGAAAAGAGGTTGATGTTGAAATTTTAGAGACGTCAGAAGAAAGAATGCTGTTTTGGTTTGGTGCTTTAGAGGAATAGAGCAGTTGTGTTCAGCCAGGGTGACTTTGTTCATAGCAGTACGTGAGGTGAATAAAACTCATGAAAGCACATCAAAAATATGTTTCATATATTAATAACTTAAACCAGTGAGATAGTGGAATAAAGTAGGGCATAATGGTAAGCAAATTTCAAATGGAGAGTGGGGAGTGCTATGTTTTCAAAGGTCATGATATAGATCAAAGGTCATAGTACCACTGAACTGCTAAGTTCACACAGATTAATCATGTGTTGACCTATCCAAATCCTCACTCCAGTAGGACTGCAACTGTAAAAACTCCACAGCTGATGGCAGATTCAACAATATGTGAACTTCAGTCATTTGAATAATAAAGCGCTGCTTCGCTGCCAGCTTTGGTACTGCAATATTATTAATGTTTTCCCTATTCTTCTTCTTCCTTCTTCCAGTGATGAATCATGGAAACTGCAAATTAGAATTTTAAAAGTGAGATAGGTCTTTAGAGGTCAGTAACATGTAACCTCCAGGGAAGCCAACAGCCACCCTGAGCGAAGGTCTGAGGACCACTTAGACCCTAGCACTCCCCTATCATCCATCCTATTCTGGTAACATGATGGCTCACACCCCCTCCTTTGTATTCAACCCAACTAACCCTAACATTCAACATTATTATGGCCATTCTGCTTCTCTGCACACATACACAACCATTCCCTAACCCACCATCTTTTATTTTTCAAGTCTTTCATCTTTGGTCCCTGTAGTCTGAATACGCTTAATCCTCGAGAGCAGTTCAGGGAAGTCAGCCCAGATATTATGGTAAAGTAAGAAACAGCCATGGAAAATCCTCTGACCATGTTCAATCTCTCTCTAACAGTTTTATTCCACTGTAACAGGATTTCCTTAATATATCATTACAAAACTAGTGTACTTTATTATGTGATTTTAATTGATAAAAGCAGAAAGTAATGAGTTTAAAAATATGGCCTGTGTTAGCAAATGAAGGCAAATTAATCATTTTATTGAAATAATTATTCTGACTATACTGGTTGCCACAATTATGCATGGTAGAAAACAATTTAGTTATAACAACTTGGAGAAATTAGTAATTATATAATTCAAAGGAAAGAATATTTATTTTTTTGGTGTGAATATGAATGACAGCTGTGTACCAAAAACTTGTGAGAAAGCAAAACATTAAAGCATAAAATTATATCTAGATACTAAATTATACCTAATTATAGGGATAGGTAGGTATTATACCTAGTTAAAATAATGTCATATATCAGACATGGAAGAACATACATCTACAATGAAAGGATAAAAAGGCTGAATGAAACACTGTAGCTAAATAATATCTTGACATGCTCTATTCAAACATGGGACGTGTCCTGAGATGAACTTCAACAGCATTTTAGTAATGTTGTCACACCCACACACACCCACGGAATGAACAAAGTAGTCTGTATTTCATTACTACCTCAAAATAAAACATACTTTGTTTTCTTCCACCAGTTCATGTTTCAATAAGGGTCAGAGAAGTCATGTTTTATTATATGATTTGCTAAGTATAAATAAGTATTGACAGGTGGTTCAACCTTCAAGATAGTTCAAATGGCTTAAATCTGTTTTACTTTTAACCAGAGGACCGTGGTGATATTTGCATTGTAATTTTTTTATAGCTTTGACTTTTAGGATACTAATACTTACTGCTTCATGATTCTTTGTTTTTGATGTGATTACTACATTTTTATCTGAATCCTCAGAATATAAATTAGGACCAGTCACAAATTCTCACAAATCACCAACTGAGAAGCAGCAGGGGCTGTAGTCTCACCATATAGAGCTGTAAAAAAGTATGTGCCACCTTCCTGATTCTCTTTTTACATATTTGTCACACTTAAATGATTTAGATCAAATTTTATCTATTTAAATCTATTTTTAATATTACACAAAGATAACCTAAATAAATACAAAATGTAGTTTTCAAATGATGCTCTTATTTTTTAAAGGAAAAAAGCTGTCCAAACCTGCCTGGCCCTATGTATAACAGGTATTGAGATCTTATTAAAGACCTTAAAAAGCAACACATCATGCCACAATCTGAAGAAATTTAACAATGGATGAGAAACAAAGTCATTGACATGTGTCAGTCTGAAAGGGTTTCCAAAGCAATGTCTAAGGCTTTGGGACTTCAGTGAACCGTGGTGAGAGACATTATCCACAAATGGAGAAAACTTGGAACAGTGGTGAACCTTCCTAGGAGTGGCCAACCAAAAATACCTTAAGAGCACAACAATTCTGCAAAGAAGAGTGAGCCCAAATTCCTCCACAGCAATGTGAAAGACTCACTGTCCTTTATCACAAATGCTTGATTGCAGTTGTTGCTGTTGGTTTGGACAGTTTGTTTCCCTTAATAAATAAAATCATCATTTAAAAACTTTGAATTTTGAAATAAGAATTTTGTATTTTCTCGGGTTATCTTTGTGTGACATTAAAATTGTTTGATAATCTGAATCATCTAAGAGTGTCGAATATGCAAAAAAATAACATAAATAAATAAATACAAAAACAGGAAGGTGGCAAATACTTTTTCACAGCACTCTATTCCTAATAAGTGGAGGCATCTGGTCCAAAATATTAAGAACTCCTTAACTAGTTTTAAAACTAGATGCCTTTACTCACTCACATGTTGGCTTACTCTCATAAGGAACACATAGAATTTTTGTCATCTCCTAACCTCTGCAGTGTTGGAGACATTAAGCTGTTTGTAAAGAGAAATGCACTTGTCTCCTGCTTCATGTGTGTCTGTCGGCCCCTACTATCATGCATACACAAGTTTCCTATCTGTCTCATCCTTTGAACTGATCTTTATGTGGCTCCACTAAGGAGCTTACAATAATAGTCACCTGTGAAGCTGACTATCATCCACACCCACACACCCACACACACACCCACACCCACACACATACACACACACTTCTCCTGAGGTGAGACTGCCTTTTCTAAAGCATTTCATAACATCTAAACCAGCATAATTTTATGTTGGGGATTTTTGGTTTTAAAGACATTTCTGTTTTGTCAGAAGTTTAATGTTTGCAAATGTAAAGCTTTTAATGCCTACAAAACTCTTTCTTTACAGTTATATACAACTGTAAAATGTTGGACACCTGTGGCACTCCGAAATGTTGACATGTGAATTTTTTTAAAAAAACTTTTGTTTTTTACTTGGGTTCTGCTTTTTCCTTTTGTGTGTATGGTCAATGCGATGTTTTCAAAGGTCTCATATTATACCCCCTTTGGGGGTTAGAAAACAGGTCCCTGACGTACCTAGAATGTGTCTGTAAATGTTCATGCTACATTCTCCCCTTCTGTTTGCTGACGTAATTCCAATGCAGCTAGCTAGACAAGTAGGGTTACATGAAAGGGGATTTCCAAATACAAAAGGACAAACTGGTACTTGTAACACTTGGGTTGGGTGTTACATAGACCTAAGTGCCACAGAAATGTATAGACATGATAAAAAATTGGATTTTGCATAATTTTACATCAGTTCTACAAACACATTTGACTTGACTTGTTGAGTAGGCCTAGTTGGTGTAAGAACCAGTGTTGGGTCCAGTATGAGGGTCCACGGCAATCTGATTCGACACACAAGCATAAATCAGCATGTAACAGCATGTAAGAATTCATTTTTATCTGTGGTTACAGTTATCTGCAGCACCCATTTCTTACCCTACGGAATGCTGTCTCAATATCGTGATACTAAAGTCTGGCTTAGCAACTTCTTCAGCTTTGATAGTTTTTAAAGTAGCTCTTAGAGATCTTATCCCATAAACGCTGTCATTAAACAAGTTTAAAACTAAAACTAAAGGAATCACAATGATTAATTGATTCTTAAACACTTAAACCTTCAACACTTAAAACTGAGAAAAAAAACAATCTTGTATGTACACTCTTTCCCTCTCACACACTGACACGTTCACCACACGGTAGGTGTGTTTTTGGCATTTCTCCCTGAACCCAAACTGCTGCAGAAGCGAAATGGGTCAGGCTACTGGATGTGTCGGTATTCACTTCACACAACTGACAGTGCCCTTGTGAGGCTGGATGTGTGTTTAAGTATGAAAAGCCAGAAATTGAGTAACAACAGTAGCACATACACAGACACTCATACAAAAGGCTAGCCAAACTATTTATGTAAACAAGAGCTTATAATATAATTCCCTGTATGTGGGAAGCTTGTGTGTCTGTCCGTGTGCATGGTCTGTTTGTGTCTCCCATGACCATTTACCACAGAGTGTTAAGATTTCAGCAGGATCACTGCCACTGTGTTTGAATTTTCACTGAACACTACAAAAACACGTTGAGATGAGAAAAGATGGCTCAGCTCCACTCTAAATAATCACCTAAAGAGCAACGCGGTTAGCAAACAAAAGAACATACACATACATAAAAATAGAGGACAAGTGGAGAAAAATACGCCAGGATGAATAAAAAAAAATGCAGAAATGTAGAGAACACTTAAAAACGCCAATAAAGTCCAAGGAGAAAATTTGATTATGTAAGATTCTCCTCATTATTCATAATTTCCACATGTTTTATCTACCAGGTCCACCAAAAAAAAGCTATAAAAATAAATTGAGTTGATTATAGTATGACAAATGATGGAACAAGAAGTGACACAACAAATGGCAAATATTAAGTTAAAGACTGAATAGAGCTAGACTTCAAACCAATGGCCTGTGTCAGATTGGTTGGGCTTCAATATGGAGCTAGAGGGAAAAATAAAAGAGAGGCAAGGACCAGGTGGAAGAACTGTGTGAGAGAAAGAGGTGGTGTGACAGTAAGCAAGGCCTACTGTATGTGTGTCATCCACGTTGCTTGTCCATATTTACATACTATTTTAAGCCTAGTGTTTAGGCATGAAGCATGACATTTATTGCTTACTTTCTGACATGGAGCTCATCAGCTTAGAAAAAAGAAAAATGGTCATACAATGACTTTAATTAACAT
The DNA here is from genome assembly GCA_900302695.1 of Helostoma temminkii. Lineage (NCBI taxonomy): Eukaryota > Metazoa > Chordata > Actinopteri > Anabantiformes > Helostomatidae > Helostoma > Helostoma temminkii. Next base: position 44,248 of record OMLM01004047.1, on the reverse strand, counting down.
CCATGTATACATAACTATTAACAGTCTATAGCCTATACATTGGAACCTGTGTTTAGCTAACTATCCATTATGCTGAATAATGTACACTCATCATCATCTTGATATAAACAGGAGTCACACCATGAGCCTCTTGTGATTTGACCTAATTTATAAGACAAGCATAAACTGTCACAACTTGACTGATTCTGTAAATCTGTGGCATACGTAACAGAAAGAAGTTGAGATAACTTACATTGCACTTTTAGTCAAGCACAGACAATATCAATACATTCCGGGGCAAGAGATACTTAAAGGGCTCATATTATGCTTTTTGTGGTCTGATGTTATACTATTGTGAATTTGGGTAGCCACATTACACACAGAGGCCCAAAGACTGAGGTAAACGTGCATCTGCATGCTGCCCGGTCCCAGGTTTCAGTCTGGCCAGTGTTTTTGAGTTTTTTCAAAGTTATACCTCTTGACATCAACCGTTGGTGAGTAACTAAACATCCGTTTTGGGCTGCTAAACCTACTAAATACACAGTCCTGCCCACTTCATGTGAGCTACTACCGGTTTGCCAATGGAATGACAATGGTGCTTGCAAAAATATTTGAATTGTTACAGTAAGTCTTTTCTTTCATGGTAACCAGATACTGTATCTTTCTCTAGAGTTTAATGAGACTGTATCTGAAGCATGGAAAAGATAGCGATAATACTGTGTTTTGGGTTTAGTTCAACTCACAAGTTTTTCATGAGCTGGCCAATCATGAACAGAGCAGGGTGAGGGATGAACTCAAACGGGTCTTTTTAGTCTCAAGGCCAGAGGAGTTGTTGCATAAAGAGGTAATATAACTTATTTGCTGTTTTTTACTTGAAAACCATATAATCTTGAATTAATCGAACCTTGAAATACAATACAATACACGGACACTAAGCTATGCATAATAAGGCCACTTTAAAAATAAGAGGTTATCTGGCAACAGCAATAACATGGTTACAAACTCTGTACTGTACCATTTTATACATAAATATTGTTATGCTAAATAATGCAATATGAGATTTAAGATGTATCTGCCAACCCTGAAATGCACTTTTACAATAAATTATGATCAAACCTCAATGACAGATTATCTTTCATAGAGTAAAAGGTTATATTCGCATCATTTCTTATCTTTTGCACAATGTCAGAGATAAAATCCATTTTTTATTGGGGTGTGTGAGTTTGGGTGTGTGTTACTGTGAATATTTTGGAAGAACACAGCTTGATCATGAACCATGTCAGGGTAAAAGTCTCAGCACTCAACATTGTGATGCTGTGAGTTCTCTATTAACTTCTCTTAAAAAAAAACAGTTTGAAATATTTGACCATGTAAATTATTGTCCAGATGAATGAAAAATGGCACGGACAGAGAAGGACAGCAGACAAAGTGAGGCATTTAAAAAAGACCATCTCACTGCTCTAATTACCAAAATTCAAGGCTTGGTTTCATAGTTTGGAAAAAGCTTGAATCAGAAATAAAAAATCTCAGTCAAGCATTGCAAAAGAAAATTCTTTTTAAAACCTTAACTTCTTCTACCACTTTTCTATAGCAGTCAATTGTCAAAAATCATAAAAACACTAATAATGTGCAATATCGTTTAATTCCAAGGTTTGTGTTGATGTCAGAGCAACATCTAAGATAATGGCAGCAATATCAAGACCATTATCAAAAATCTTATAAAACTGATGTTATCCTAACACTAATTTGCTGTTGTTCAGACTATTGATCTAGTGTGCCATTTAAAGAGGGCAACAGGGAGGGTAAATGTTTCAAATGCTGTGATGAGTATTTGTAACCCAGAATTTCTTTGAGACAGAGCAAGGCAGGAGGAGGAATGCAAGTCATACCTACAAGATATCCTGTAGGTATGACTACAAGATATCAAAGACACACTCTAATGCACCCACATTACACATGTGGCCCATGTGCCCTTTATCAGTATATGTCCATTTAGCTCTATACAGCCATACAGATGTAGCAGCTGCTTCATTTTTACCTGCTTCTGAAAAACATACCATAGTATAACAACATACAATGTGTAACAGTTTTTGTCAGAGGGCACAGACTCAAAAATGCAAAATCATGAGACCATGGGGAGTCCACATCATGTCTTACCTCTCCTTGAGGAAGTCCACCACTCTTACAAAGTCATCAATGCAATACTCTCTCTTCATGTCCATCAGGACACTGTCTGAGGCTGATTGTACAGGAACATGAAGGAAGGCATAGACACGTGGATGATTCAATATCTTTGCCATCTCCTAAGCAGACAGAATAGAAAAAGGGAATAAAGATGGGGAGACCAGAAAAATGTAAATAGAGGGTTAAAATTTAATTTATATTAGGAGAAAAATTATTATGATTGAATCACTAAAATGTGTAGGTTTGTCTGTGTGCTTGCATATGGCAGTTCAAATAAAATTTGTAATTGATAATTGATCATGTTTGATACATGTTTGATAAATTGCACAAATGAAACACTGCAATATTAATTATGTTTTATAAATTATTATTTCAGGATATTCCTTTATTTGCCCACCTGTTGGGGAGTACAAACATAGGACAAAAGGGCACATACTGTTGACAAGTGTAGTCCATTAGCTCTGGGAGTCATGTTCCCTGTGCCCGCAATGTAAGTGGTGTAATTATTTATATATGACTATCAGCTTTATGAAAGCAAACATATTTAGACGAAAAAACTCAGATAGTTCTGGTGAATAATAGCTGCTAACTTTGAATAAAATGAAGGTTCCATTAACATTCCTGACTCTTTTTCCCCTCTAGACCTTCTACAACAGATTGCCTGTTTTTTCTTTCTTTCTTTCTATTTCTGTTTTTTATAGTGAGAAAATAAAAGAAAAGCAGCACTGAGAATTCATTCTGGATCCATCGTATCAAAAGTCCAAAGTGTCAAGGTTGCTCCGATAGGGGTTCTTTATATATGAAAAGTCAAGAGTTTTTACTGAAGAATGTAGGTCTGCATCTCAAATCAGAACGTGTGACGAGAAAAAAGAAAGGAAGAAAGAAAGAAGTATACGCAGGCTATAATTAACTCAGTAAGGATCTGACCACTAGGTGCTTCTTCGCTTTCAATACAAGACTACAGATACAAAAATGATAAAATGCAATTTGTCCATAATGTTGCCAGTTTCTACAATACTTAAGGGAAAAAGTAGGTTTTGAGTATTGTCCTTTGCTATTTAAAAATGTTAATCACTTATAAACGTAAAGAGAAATGGCACCATCAAATACTTATAAGGCTGCATACATGAGGCTATTGAAATGGGAAATAAGATACAGCATTACAAAGGATAGCATTACTTGATTTTCTCTGTCATCATGCACAGAATTTCATTTTGTATCATTTAGTCAATGTACATCCCTCCAGCACGATTGAAAGAGATGGTGAGAGAGGAATTATTCCAGTAGCATCAAAGCTGTTTTTGTCTCTGCTCTTGCCATTTTACTAGAGTGACATTTGGATTTTTTAATACACCATGTTAATTAGGAGAGTTTGCAAGTTTTCCTTTTTTCATTCTTACTTTAATATTTTTCTGTAAAGGAACTGGAGAGACCACAGATGTCAGATTTTTCTGACAGATTTAATCAGGATGCTATCATTACCATACTAATCACCACAAGAAAAAGAAAGAAGAAAAAGAGAGGGGAGGAAGAAATGATTTAATGATTTCCTACAAGAATATGCTGATTGCAGTCCATCTTCTCAATTAAGATCTATTGTAGAATGTTCCCTACTTCATACACAGACACAAAAGCATATGCATGCATGCACGCACGCACACACGCATGCACAAACACCTCACTTGCAGCACTACAGGGGGTTGACCACTGGAAGCTCCAAATTGGAAAGAATTAATTTGGTTGGAAAATGGAGCTTGATTGGTGACAGAAATCAGACTACTACATTTGTGTGTCAGAGAGGGTAAAAGAAAAACATGCATTTATATCTGGTTTAAAATATTTTCAAAGGTGAGTGAATGGTAGACTGATGGATTTTGTCCTGTGTCATTTCTAAGCTCTTACAACTTACAGGCATCATAATTATGTTCTACTATCCTCATTGCAGATTCTTTACTGAGAATTTTTTTAATTTTATGCGAAGTCTTTTTGGGGTCCACTAAACTGGTTCCAGGGCTGGTTCAGAGCTAGTGCTAAATTTTGCACAAGTTCTTTGCGTTTCCACAGCCAAAGAACCGGCTCCTGGCTAAGACAACTGATTCCTACCTGGCAACTCTTTGCTGAACTAGAACTAAGAACAAATTGCCTCTATCCAATCTTAAGATTAATAATGTTGGAGTCACAAAAGGATGTTTTACAGCAAGATCAGATATTTTGGTTAAATCCTTTGCCTCTATACATTTAACTCGATACGTTAAGTGTGAAGGTTTTTGCGACTTGTTATTTACCTTCACTGTAATAATATGACATCATTAGATTGCATGTATGTTCTCCACAAAAACATATTTGTGACTGCAGTTGAGTTGTAAAGAAGCTTAATTTTCTGGAGAATGGTTATCATGGAACTGCAACTGCTGTCAAATGCTACAAGGTACAGTACAGTATCAAAAAAAAAGGTTGTTAGTTTTTTTTTGAGTTTGTCAGTACTTATTACAGATGGGTAAATATGACATTTCACCCTTTAGAAATTACATGTATTACCAAAATTATAAAATATATATGTAGATAGTTTGTATTCTCATTCTCAACACATTCAAATCTCAAGACTCAAATTTGTCCCAGTCTTTCATATCCTCCAACATCTCTTGTATCAGCTCTACAGTTTAGGGATCGAGGAGCAATATTTGAGGAACAATAACTGAGGACACACAAGACCATCTTTCATGACCGTGTTTCACACAGACACAACGCTTTATTGCAGACCTGATGTTGGTGAAATCTGTTATTGCAGCTGATCTGAAACTGCAGTATCCAGTGCAGATTTATACTAAAGAACAACTAAATAACAGAACCAATATAAAACTCAGTTTTTATTTGTTTTGTTTTCATATTCACTATCTGGCTAAAAGTCTTAAAATTGATTGTCTCTCAGCAATAAATAGAATTTAATTTGTCTATGGTCATTTATATTTAGTAACATTAGAATTAAAATGTCTGTGTCTGGAAGAAACACAATTTGATGTGATGTATGTACATTTATCTAAAACATCTGATAAATAACTTCTACAAAAAGTACAAAACCTTATAATTGTTACCCGGATTAAGCTACAGAATAATAGTTATAGAATACCAGTAAATGCAGATGCAAATAATCAGCCAAATAAATAAATGAATGCACTGCTGCAATTAAATAATTTGCTCGTGCATCCAGCAAGAAATGATGTATGTGTACATACGCACTGTGGTCTCACTGATCTAAGCACAATGAGAAGACAGAACATAGATTTTTATTAAATGCGCAAATATTTGTCAACTGAAAAAAGGGACACATTGTGCCAACAGTAATGACCGCGTTCCCTAATTATTATATGAACAAATGGGCATCCATGCAATAAATATATGAAAACATAGTACTGTAACATGTAATTGCCACATGTAATAAGTAGGTAAATACTTAAGCAGGCTTAAGGCTTAAGCAAACTGATCAAGAACTGGTGCTATTAATATGACTTTTTTTAATATTTATACTCTTTTTCACAGATGTAAAGCAATGCAGCATCATTTTCTCTCTGTCAACCCATCTACCAGACCTATCTATGTCACTGACACAGTCCTTTCATCTTTGGTTGATCAGTTCAGATAAACGCATAAGCCAGAAAGGACCCATCTTAACTGGCTTAGCTCACAGGATCTGATATCAACCCTCTCAAATCAGTTAAGTCGGAAAAGAACATACAGTACTGTATAAGGGGCGAAATCAAGAGAGAGATGCTAAACAGAGGTTTGGCTTTAAGCTGCCTGTTGGAGAGATGAGACCCTTGCCTACCTTTCTTTACAATAGCAAAAACTTGTGCTCTCCCTGTGAGCTCAATGCCATTTATTCTATGAGCTGAGCTTTCTGCTCAGTATCTGCTCCATTTTTAGCAGATTCAGAACAGAAAACAAGGACTCTGTGGGTGAGTTTCATCCCCTACTGATTGTTGATGTTATTGTATGTTACGAGTGAAATACTGTGGATTAAAGAAAGGTTTGACTGACTTCTCAAAAAATGAGGATCAAGTCCTCTCTTTACTTGCTATGACTGCTAATAAATTATTAGTAAAGAGTGTCATGAAAAGAATGCTGAAGAAAACAAATACAGAAAAGGGCAGCACAATGATGTCACATCCCAGAGGTATTCACACTTAATGTATCATATCTTGAAAAAGGTATATCCTGGAAATTTGTCCTCGTGCTTGCACATACACAAAAACTCATACTCATCAACATATAGAATACAGAAACTAACACATAACACAGTATTAACAGGGTTCCCCCAAGGGAGTCTGTAGAGAAAATGATTCTACAAGCTGTTCAGACGATAATAAGTCTGTTCCCCATGTGCATGCACTGGCACACACTAACACTCAGTTGGTGGGAACTGCATTCAGCAGCAGGTAGAGAAACTGAGCTCCCTATGGTATTAAACATTTCAGACACTTCAGGCTGCACTTGATTTTCCCTGAAGGGTATATCGAACCTGCAGTACCTCATACAGTGCACATGTGTTGAACAGTAAAAGGAAAATTCAGTGCATGTCTATCAACTCAATGTTATGCTTTATTGTACTGTGTCATCTGACTGTTGAAAAAAAAACACCAATAAGGACTGTAGAATTCAAAAAATTATCCAGGTCCAAATGCATTAAACCACCATATAAAAAAAACGTTTTTCGGTTTTCTGTAGCTGTGAATTACATAAACAAACTACATATATACTCATCCAAATTATTGCTGCCTACATTATTTTTGCCCTCTGCAGCCAGAATTAAACTAACCACAACACAAATGCAATCAATATCAATATCAAATATTGCTGGACAGTTTAAAATGGGGGGAAATCAGCATTTAAATCTCCATCTTTCAAAACTCGATTCTGTGCAGTAATTCACTGCAGTAAGTCAGGAGTTATTATATAAAGGCATATCAGAATATCTTTACTGTGAGCAGTCATCCTATTTTGAAATATGATCAAATCAAAGCATTCCTTGCTTTTAACTTTATCCTTATCATGCCACTGTTTCATAGTGCTAACCATGGAGAGAGTGAAAGGCATATCTCATGAATCTCTGAGAAGGTTTAATGGACAACTGCTATTTCATTCATCTTAGCCTCACTGATTGCTACATACGAGGAGACTACTTTCACACCTCATTTATTGATTCTGCTAGCGTGATAAATTCAATCACGCACACACAGATGGGCACATGCAGGTACAGTATATGCACGCATCTTATATAATCTATACTGCTGCACTTTGATAAGCACTTTAAAGCAATTTATTGACACGTGGATTGACAGACAGGCAGGTGAATACAAAATGCTGAGTTCTAAAATACAGTATGAAGTGTAAAAAGCAAAACTGTCAGGAAAGTGAAGAACAAAGAAGTAGCACTGTTAGAGGCATTTGTTCGTGCGACTACTCAAAAAGAAACCACCGGAACCACCAAGGGCACGATGCAATCAACTAAAATGTCAGAGACAAGTGGCCCATGAGAGGCCATCGGGCCGTTAACTGCTCCAATCAGCAAATGGTGCTATGGGGCTGTCTACATCTGTCAGGAAAAACAGGCTGCACATAGGAAGCAATTGTGTGTTCTTGTGTGACAGAGGGAGACACAGAAAAAGGGCTGATCTGAGGGAGTACGTGTGAGAGAGCGTGATCTTTTAGGGGGAAGTAGAGAGGTTACTTGGCCTTTTCAGCTTCAATCACAACCACTCGGTATGATGCTGTTATATAAGCGCTGGTGCTCTTCAAAAGAAAAGACAGCGGGATGTAATTTGGCCTTTACTTATGATAAAGGATAAATCTACTCCAGAGATTTGGCCTTCATCATCATCATCACACTCTTCTTATTTCTGATTTTTATTTTTCATGATGATTACAACCATCATGAGAACAACCGGATAAAAGAGACAGAAGAGATGGAGGAAAAGTAATTGGGGGAGAAAAACTAAAGTTTAAAGGCAGGGGAAGATGGGAAATTTTAAACATGAACATTAAGATTTACAAGAATCAGAACCAGAAGCAGAACAGCTAAAGCAAATGGGAATCTTGGAACTCAAGAAGATTTAGAGGAAAATATTCAAAACAATTTCCAAAGTATTATTTCTTAATCAGCTGCTATTCTAGGTTTTGACGCTGACAGTACAACTGGAAAGAAAAGAAAGAATAAAGAGGGCGAGGTGGGAAGGCATGAAAAGGGGCTGGGGAAAAGGGTAAATGAGGGACAGGCGCAACAAAAGACAATGATAAGTTAAGAAAGAACACTTATCTTTCTTTATGTAGGTTAATTGTCTGAGGAGTAAAAAAGATATAATTCAATTCAATGCATGGACGTTAAGAATAAAAGAGCCGGTAGCATATGAAATGATTCTTAACATACACACACAGAGACCAAGCTAGTGTGTCGGCCTAGTATATTTCTAATTATCAGTTAATTGTTATTCCCTATCATTAGAAGGGTGTTTTTTTTAATTGTAATGTAGCCAAGCAGAAAGACTACCTATACATGTGGGGGACAATTAGCCACCTCCATTAACCCCCGGTTAATTACAACCTCTATTGCTGCTTCCCACAGCACTTTTCCCACTGCTTTTTACCCCTCATCTCTATCCCCTGGCCTTCATCCCCATTTTTTCTTCATTTTTGTCCTCATTTTAGTCATCTTTGATTTCCAGTCTTCCTTGATTGTTTGATTTAAAAGTATATCTGTTGTGAACTTT
>OMLM01004047.1:7893-30486 GCA_900302695.1 Helostoma temminkii | reverse complement strand
ACATGCCCGACACATACCAAACAATAATCAATGCCAAATTTCTGTGTGACAAATTATAGTTTGATAACATCACTGACGGGATGTTCTGGCATAGTGAGGACGTTCTGTCCTAACAACCTCAAAGGATGGTTTAAGAATTGGTTTTACAATGAAGTCTGGATTAGATTAGGATTAGCATAATGGTTGGGCATTTTTTAGACATTTAGTTGTAATGATTAAAGTTTGGATAAATGGTTAGGATCTGTGTTACAGAATGTAAATGAGCTCTCAAAACAAAAGAACGATGTGTGTCTCAATGACTTTTCCTAATAAAGCCTGTTACCTTGAACAGAAAACATGCAGTGCAGTGCAGTGAATCTGTTTTTTTATTAATTCACTAGCACTCACATTAAAGTACTTGCACTTTGTTTAAATGCCCAACAGATTAAATGCCAGTTAAATATTTTTTCAGTGACAAAGCTGATGTTTAATGCTTAAGGGCAGTAGTTCGAATAAATTTAAGTTAAATAATTCACCATATACAACTGTATCCAGAAAAAAAAACTTGCTATGCTGATCTGATTTTCATACCATCTCCAAAAAAACATTAAAAACCATTCTAGTCATTTACACTCACTCAAGCCTTCTACTCTGTTACTTTATTTATTTTTTTATTCATTGCATTAGATAGTATTGACATTATCAAGATTAATAAAAAATAGTGGCTTCTCATTTGGTTTTGTAACTTATAGAGGTATAGTTATAGTTTTGATTTTGCCAAATTCCTATGGCAGAATAATTTATACAACGTGCTTAACTCTGTGTTGCTTTGTGTCATAGAAAATAAGGATTTGATGCCTAATAACAGGATCATCTTTATGTGCATATAATCACATAGATCCCTTTGAGTATATTCACAATTTTACTCAGTGATGTAATACATGTCATGAGATGCTTTGTACTGCATTTGATTTTGATGCTGTTATTCCCAGAGATTGTGCCCATATATTGTTATTTCAGTTGTCTACAGCACCTTATAGAACACAAACTATAACTGTTTTCATACAGTGTTCATGCCTGAACGCTAGTGTTACAAAGACCCACACATATGTAGACAATAAGGCTGTTATGTTTTTATGAACCTACATTCTAATTAATACTGTCCCTGAAATAAATATAAAGACACACATCATATATATCATATCTATATTTTACTACCGATAAAAACTACATATTTGTGTATTATGGATAGATTAACTATATCTTACTTTCCTTAATTCTTCAGCCTACAGTATCACGGTTTAATTATGTGTGTAATTATAATTTATACAACAAAAAAAAGAAAGAAAAGCCACCATGATACTTTTGTGTTGTATTATGAGATTTGATTTTTGTGGAATTGTAGCAATAACTAATCTTTCTTTACAGTATTTATAGGTTGGAATAACATATTAAAAGTAATGTCAGTAAATAAGAAAATCAGGACTCAAGAAAGTAAAACAGGTAAAACTTTTTGCTCACCAGAACTGAGTTCTGCAAGTTACCATCATCAATGAGGCCAAGAGTCTTCCAGTTAAAGGCCATGACATCACATCATCACACAAACATTTGCAAAACTGAGAGGATTCATGCTGTTCAGTTCACTTGGTCATCATGAATATGCAGCATTGAGATTATTGTCACCTGTGTTTTTTAACGGTGTGTTTTTCTTCCAACAACACACTGTGTGATAAATATATACTGTAAATATATTTTAAACAAAAACATTTTCAAGAAGATTTATTGCTACATCACATGGAAACAACACGCACATCCATAGCCATGCAACACATTGTATAGTGCCATTGACTGGAAGGCCTGTCTGACCTTCAGTCACATTAATCCCTCTGCTGTCGTCCCCCACCTCCCGTCAGCCAATCCCTTCTGGCTGTCTGCCTCCTCAGTACAGTAAACCTCCCCAGCCACGACTAGACAGCAAAAAAAATCTGAGACAGATGTCAACAACAGCAACATTTGGAGGGAGAGAGAACAGTAACTATGTGATGTGATGAGAGGAGGGAGACAAATATTTAAAAAGGTGGAATAACTTTAGTGGTTTTGTATCACAGCAATGCATTAGTTGCCATTATCTACACCAAGGCCACAGATTTTATATAATTATTGTTTTAACTGATTTACACCCTCCTTAATCCTTGTTTACAAGGGTAAAATTCTACGATTAACAAGCCCATGAGTGTTATTAATTAACTACATTCAATTCATTAATATTTATTTTCCACCACTGCACTGCTTTCCCCACAGTGGCTGGTAACGAACTGACAGAAAACACACTTTGATATATTTGCAACTAAAGGTTTTGTTAAACATTTTCTCCAGCTTGGTGTTCAACCACTCTTAAACTTTTTTACTCAAGGTCATGGAGAACACAACATGTTCACACACACTGTATTAATACAAATATACACACAAGTCTTCAGCTCTCAACCACACACGCTCTCACACGTTTACAAACTATAACTCATGCACATACACAACACAGTTTAATTAAAGTAATTAAGCTGTTTAATATAGAGTAACAACTACTGATGTGCTGCATGGGTGTCTTGGCAGGTAGCATCATTATCACAAATTAACCCAACACACACACCTTATCTGGGAAATATGTAAATATTCTCTCTCAGGCATGTTTACACTAAATGTGTGGATGCACATCACTCTGTATATGTCCAGCATGCATGTCTATGTGTGCATGCATATGTATGGCTTTTATGAACAGTCTACACAATCGGTTAAATAACAACATGGTGGTTTTAACCTACTTTCACTTTGTATGTGAACTACATACATGATCTGTGTATGCCTGGGCATGCAATAGAATGTCTGGATACATCAAAGTTTACACACATGTGTGTATACATGTACATGCAATACATTTGGTACTGTTTGTTGTAACAAATACATTTGTTACAACAAACTGCCAAAGTATATATGGGTCACAGATTGTATAGATGCACAATATCAAAAGTAATTGGCAGAGTGGCACAGAGTAGTGTGAGTGTGTGTGTGTGTGTGTGTGTCCTCTCTACAGGCCTTCAATTCTCAAAGTCCAGAACCAGTTAATTTATTTAATCAGATTCACATAGTTCATATAATTACATAATCAAATACAAGCATAAAATGCATACATGTACATAAAATAAATACCAATATTACAAATACCAGTATAATTATTGATGGAACTGTGGGCCAAATATTTATTTTCTCTGGTAAATGCAAAACAACTAAAACATAACACATGTTTATTTTTTATATCAGTGATAAGAGATTTTAAATGTATAAATAAAAAAGAAAACAATATAAAAAGCATGAGAGACTATTAAAACAGTGTGAGTCAGCTAGTAGTCGAGTTGTCATCATTTACATATTTCAACTGTGCAAAATAGATTAAAAAGAAAGCAAGAATGATAATGGCAAATAAATGGGAGATAAATGTGAGAGAAAGAAAAAGATTTTTAGGGGGAATGAGACTAATGGTATTCGTGATTTTGTTACCAATCAACAGGCCTTGTTATCTGCTCTCATTAAGAAATGCTCATTAGTGTCACTTAAGAAGCAATGAGTGCAATTACACAGGAGAGTGAAGTAAAAGATGCAGTTGTCACAATAGGTCAAATTCGCCTGTTGACAAATTGTATGTTAATGTGATTGAAACAAAACTGTCCCTGAGCTGAAAAAGAGCAAAATAATTATCAAATATGAAAGGCTATCACCTGCCAATTTCTGGCATTTCTATTTGATAATGGCTTATAGCTGAACTGTTTATAGAAATTGTCACCTATCAATCAATGTATTAATCAAATTCTTGATGTGCACCAACTGAAAAATCAAACAGGGTTTATAAAAGTTGATGTGCACATGGATTAGAGGACAGGCAGTTTGACATACACCAAGTGTGTCAAAGGAAGCTATAAGGGGCAGATCCCATTTTTGTATGTTTCAGAGACCCTGAGGACTGCAGGGTACAAAGCCAGTTAGTATACACACCCAGATGCACATTTGTGTAACCACAATCCTAAAAGACAGTCCTTTGAAGTTGTGAGGACTGGCCACAATGTCCTCATACTGCTGAATTCTACAATGGTATCAACCAAAAATGTGTAAATACAACCACAGAAAAGCATCAACGCATGCCCATGCACACACATCTAGGCACAGCACTGAAATCACATATTGTAAAAAGTAATGGCTAATGGTAGTTTTCAAAGACGTCAAGGCAGTGAAGACAGACACACACACACACACACACACACAGACAAACAAATACATGATGACAACTATTTTTATAGTCTCACAAGAGTCACACACAACTCAGTTTTTTAATTAGACATACTAAGGTTTAACTCTTTCTAATTCAGTGCTACTGACCTACTTTCTTTATGTGCTGTTTATGTGTCCACGTGTGTGTGCTCAACTGTGTGCTTGTGCAGGCACTAATCTAATAACTAACAATGTGTCTGGTCAGTATTTATGCAAATATATTCAGGACCCACCAGCAGGCATCATGTTTGTTTTATTAATTCAGCCAGTGTGTGTGTATGTGTCCATAGAATTGGTTACTGCAGCAAGCCCAGATGAACTTTAAACACAATCTGCGTATGTCTCTGTGTGATAATTAAGTTACTGACTCTAAAATATATTATGTGTTTACTATTTGGAAATTTGCAAATGTAATATGTTGTGTGTGTCTGCGAGTCAGTTTGTTCAGTGGATTTGTAAACATTATTTTAATATGTAAATATTAGTATTTTTATGTAAACATAAGGGATGCTTTCTCTATTAAAGCTTTAGACTAATGACTGTGGTTTGTTTACCAAGTTAACAAGCTGAGGAACAGAGAGGCCATGTGCAGGGCTGCTGATCCCAATCCCCCTCCCTCCCTCTCACTACCTCCTTCCTTTATTCAACTCTTTTTACTGAGGAATAGGTGCTACTAAAAGAAGGTGTGTTCATTATTGTCAAGGCCATCTGATATTTGCATAAACATTGTATAATATAGCCAGTTTTGTTCACACCATTGACCCATCATCTCCACAAGTCAAATCTGTCTCATTCTCAATGTGAATGCAGCTTATTGATGAGTAAATGGTATATCCTCAATACTCATGAATATACATTAAAAAGATTCATTTGTGAACACTCTGCAATCACAGCTAGCATATAGAACATTATGCTTTAACATAAGGAGAGGTGTAGAAACAAGGAGTGAAGCACAAGAGAAACAGGTAGAGTGTTTAAAAATGCTGCTGGACAGGCTGATTTATCACAGCTGTAAACATAAACACACATGCATAATTGACAGTAAGCTGAAAGTTTATTGCTACTAGATACAATGAACCTACTATCATGCTCTCACACACGTGGCCTGAGGTGGCCATGGAGTACACTATATGTGCTGATTAACAAACAGCTTTAGTGAGTGATGGAACATTTTCTCCCTCTCAGTCTGTCTTGCAGAGGAACGAAGAGGCTCTCTGACCTGGGTAAGTGCAGTCCGTACATGAAGGTGCATTTCAGATGGATTTCTCATGACAGCGAAGGCTATTACTACAGAACTATAAAAGCTGAAAATCTAATTAATGCACAAACGCTATTGTAGCTGCAATCAAGAAGATTTACAGCTAAGCAGAGTTGTGTCCCTAACATACATACACACAAACACGCATTAGGGGTCAGAGGGAATCAGGCAAAGGGATTTTTGTAAAGTGACAGATGTGGCGACGGGCTGTCCAGTCAGGCAGAAACACTCAGTTGCTTCTTCAGCTGAAGACCTGGAGTGACATTCAGTGTGGTTCGAGAGAAATGTGTTACGAAAGACACACTCACACACACACACACACAACAATACAACAAAACATACACAGTAAAATTGCCATTTCACTACAGAGATAGCATAACAGAATCTGCTTTTAGCCAATAACTCTGCTGATACTAAAATTACAGATTTTTTACGAAAAAAACAACTAAAACAAGGATAAAGCTGCATCTCTTTGGTAATGCCTTTTTCCCTTGAAGGAAAAAAGTTATATCTGAATGTTTGTCATAAGTTTCATAAGTCACCTTGTCAAACAAATCTGAAGTAGACTTTTACATTTATGATGTCAACAGCCTTAAATTTTACATTGTTTATAATTTACTTTTTATTTGTGGAGTACTTTAGCTTTTGTACTGCAAGTAAAATTTTGATCATGTACTTTAGTGCTTTTGCAATAAACCCAGGCTGTAGATTAGCACAAGCAGTGGACTCTACACCTGCTAGGTTTGGTTGACAATGCCAGATCCCCACCCACTTACTGGATTTGGATATTGTGTATAAACATGCTGCCTGGTAACGCTGCAGACAAAATATACACAGTGAAAAGACGTAGCCTCATTATTTGGATTACATATCGTATGTGGATCAGATTGTATTAAGATTTAAATATTCCAGGTCTCAGGAAACACACTAATACATTTTTTAAAAATTACCACAGTTTTGAGAAAGAGTCTGTAATTTGATGCAGCAGGAAACAATGTACATTAGTGTGACAGAGAATTTTTATTTTTAGACTTTTGTCAAGGGGCAATGCCATGTATAACTCGAAGCACTGAGAGAGGACATATTCAGTAGTTTACAGCATTTGCAAAACATTTGTCTAAGTGAGTGACTGTGTGCACATGTGTTTGCATGCTTGTGTGGGGGTGTGTGTAAGTTGTCCCCCTGTGGCCTTTTCATGTCATACAGAACCAGGGGCTTTTGACTAAGGCCGCGGGTGGTCCAATATGTGAGAACTGGTTCCTGCAGGGGGTGTGAAGGGACCCCCTGATGGTATCAAAATATATACTATGGGGGGCAAACACAAAGGCAGATACAAGAATACATGCACAAACACAAACTCTATACTGAAACTGCAAGTTGACCTAACACAGACATGTGGTTTTTTTCTTGATATGATGTTTTATCAAATAAAAACATATCAAGAAAGTGGGTCTCAAGTGGTTCCCTTGAAAGAATCAGGTGCACAAAGACATTCATTCATAAGTGGCAACTTGAGGCACTCACCAATTCTCTACTTGGAATTTTCTCTTGGGTATGAACAAAATCCTCAAGTAGTTCAAATCTGCCACCTGAGCAACTTAACAGAAAGACATTTCCTCACTGGGGGAAAACACATTTCAGTGCCTAAGTATGTAGTGAGGTAGGACAATTCTTACACGTCTACTGCTGCCTCAGGATTGTTTTTCAGGTCACTGTCCAGTATCATCCTCTGTTACACCTGACAGTCTAAGTTAAAGCACTGCAGTCTATAAATCTCTCTAGTCAAATATCTTGAATATCACCTCCCTCACTACCTCACATTTCAGTCAAGTGTTCTACTTCGGAAATGTGCTTTTAAAGTTTACCATAACATGGCCTGGAGCATTCTCCTCTTTATTTCCATCACAATACAGTGATGCTCCAAAGAAATGTCACTGGCAAATGCACTGTTAAGTTTTTAATTGTTTTGGCTCCTCTAGCACAACTACTGAACCTGTAGTATTTTTCTTTGCCGATTTCTGACAGCAGATATGAAGCTCTTCAGTGGGAAATTCTTTGTTTTACACTTGACATTTTTGTGAATAAACTTTTCTACTAACAAAGCAGATCAAGCAGCTTTACATGGCAAATTAAGGGATGTTGAGCATGCTAATGATCACATTTCAGCAATGAATACATTTTCTGTAACTGCTGTTGATTCCCAAGACATGAGTGAAAAAGATGAACAGAACAGGACATAATTAAAAATAAAAAAACATTCATTGTAAGGGAGACAATCTGTGGGAACCTATGGGAATCTTGCTAATCAATTCTCAATTGAATAATTGGAAAAGGGCACTGTCTACACTCATGCTGTTCCCATTTACTTAGTCATGTTTTATATGTTTCTATCAGAGGGGTTATGTAAACAAATTCAGTACCAGGCAAATTCAATCTTGTCTTTCTCGCTTCAACATCAGCATCATATCAGTATTGGTTTTAAAACTTTCCTCTTGATGTCTGACTAGTTCCGCAGGCCAGCCAGAGTAATTAGAAAAAAGTAATAAATGAATGACTGTGTAAATATTTATTTGTGTGTTTTAGTGCCTAAAGCCTCCAGTAGTTAGACTGCCATACACATCATTATAACAGCACCACAACAGATAAAATTATAGTTGATACATCACTTCCACATGTCATAAAACAACCTAATCAGACTACGGATCATTAAAAATTAATTTACGAATAAGGGATAAATAAATGTTGGTGCAACTAACTGCAGGGCTAACATGTTGTACAGCTAATTAAGAGATAAAAAAAGATATTTAGAAGAGACGCTGGTTGATGGGTTCTATACAGACAGAAAATAAAAGCACAAGAAAATGTTAACTAATAAAACACGAATGAAGACTAAAGGTGAATAAGTTGGACGTACACACAACGCAGTGCTACAACGTATGATTTGAACCAATACAGAAAGAGGAAAATTTGAGGCAGATTGAACTGATTGGGAATGAGGTAAGATTTGAGGAAAGAAGAGCAAAATGTAGAAGGATAGAACCATCACTGGGAAAATAGTGGAAGTGAAGTGATGGAATGGAAAACAAACACCAGAGCAAAAGTGGGGCAGCTGCAGAATGTTTTACATTGAGCAGGATCCAATGACAACAATCTATTTTTTGACTTTTTATTTCTGCTGGTCTTTAACTTCTTTTACGGGGCTAAACTCGTTAAAAACAAAAACTTGATCAGTATATATTAAAGTACACGTGCTGTTTTCTTTTCATTCTCTTTCTGTCACTTTTCAGTCTCACTCCTCGAACTCTCGTCAGGTCCTTCTCTTTAACTGGTAATGAGTTGTGTTGATCACAACATTGATACAAGGTTCAAGTTAATTACAGGTATAAGAACTAATTAATTGTTGTGTGTATGTGTGTTTTAAGTGGTTGTACATGTAATGTATGTACATTACAATGTAGATTACATGTACATTACAGTGTTTGGTATTAGAGACACAAGGCTGCTGGCCTTAGGAAACTGAGGAAATGGGTTATATGTTTGCTTGCATGTCAGACCAAATGACCACATGCTAATAAATGTGTTAAATGTGTTGTTAGTTAACAGTTCATAGTGACTTTGACATGGTGCCAAGGCTGTGGAAAGAACAGGTGGAACTTTTTTCCGGAACCAGCTGCCTTTATTTGAGGTCACTGTTCATTGTTTAATGAGTATAATGTGAACTAAGAGCACATGTATAGATGTAGCCAACATCCAACAGGGAGGCTTTAACCTTATGTGACTTCTAATGCAACAGTTGTGGAAACTAACAGTAATCTAATTTTTCTGTCCAGAGACCAAAGACATGCAGATTAGGTTTGCTGTCAACTTTAAATGGTTGTCTATGTATCAGCTCTGTTACAGACTGGTAATCTGTCCTGGGTGTACTCTGTCTCTCACCCAATGACAGCTGATAAGAGGCTCCGCTGGTTAAGCAGTTAAGCTAATGGATGTATGGATGAGTGGACCTGCTCAGCACCGAACAACTAACAGACAAAGTGGAGCGTTTATAGTAACAACTATTAAATATTATCAATTTACTATTTATTGAATTACTAAGAGCCAAACATTTCTTTCTGGAGAACAGTAAATATTGACAGCCAGAAATAATGTCCAAATATTGTTCGCTGTTGCTGTGAAACTATTCTCCATAACAACTTTATCAGGTGATAATATGATAGTATTCTTTTAGCGGGTTGTTCTGCTGTCCCCAGTGATGAAAAACAATCTGACACAAATACTTGCATGTTTCAGATTAATCTTACTTATTCAATTAATATGAAAAAGGAGAATGTTGTACGTTAAGAATTGTAGGTGGGCAGGAAGAGTGTCTGTCTATCTAAAAAATAAAAGGTATAAAAAAAATCTCTGTGGAGAGTAGTGAGACAACCCCCCTGTATGGATATGTTTACTGCAATAAAAAACACATTGAAAAAGTCATTATTCTGTACAACTGAATGCCACTTAATACCCAGCTGCCTTTATCATTTATCATTCACTGATCTAAAGCAGTCTTACCACTCGGAAATCCACATGACTGAATTATGCCACATGGCAGAAACTTTAATCCCTGCAGGTATCTAAAAGGTTTTTGGTTTGTGGCACTGCTGAAAGGCTGAAAGGGTTCAAACAAGGGACTGTGTAGATTAAACAGCGCAATTAATCTCTCCTTCTCCAGTCTCACAAGCACCAAGTCTAGACTTCAAAGTAGCCACAAACTTAAGGACTTGAGCCACTTGTAGCTTTTTTTTCTTCCTCTTTTTAAATACTGTGTGTGTGTGTGTGGTGTTCAGTGAGCTTATGGAAACAACCTTGTAGTCATGTAGTCTCCAACTGTAGAGTGAGTGGTTGTGAACCAGGAAGCAGGCTTAGTTGTGTAAGACATAAACACAACACATGTGAAAAGCACAAAGGAAGTAATTTAGTATTAGTCCAGTTGAGTTACAGTTAAACTGAAAATAAGGAAAGAAGAGCAGCAAAAATGTGCCATCAGGAAGAAAATTGCTGCTCATAAGATCAGCATTTCATTAACTGATACATAAACAATTTATCTCTTCGCAGAATATGATGTAATATTTATTATGAATGGCTGTTTTCTTTTTCCCCGAATAGCATTTTTAACTGGGCTGGGACATAATGCTTACAGACTAACTGAAAGGGGACCCCAAGTAATTATGAAAATAGTTTCTTTGAATGGGTCATTTATGTGTCATTTATTTTTATATTCTTTTGCAACTTGCATGTACTAACAAGGAGGAAGTTGGTATGTAAACAAGTGTGCAGTGTGCTTTATGGCTTAGGAAAAGGAGTACACACAAAAACACAGTGGCATTTTGGGAGGAAGAACTCCAAAGCCAAATGTGAGTCAGAGGACTTACAGCAGTTAAACATTTTCACAGGCACAAGACGACTTCTAGTGTGTGTGTGTGTGTGTGTAAAGCCAAATAGACAATAACAAAGCAAGGGAGCTGGGCACATGGTCTTGAGCCTAATGAGTCTTAAGCCAAGTGTCTTACTGCCACCTATTGACTGAATGTGGGACTGTGAGAGTAAAGAAATAAACAGATGCAGCACGGGGGCATGGGCAGAAAAAAATGGAAAGAGAAGTGAGAAAAGGGAAGAATAATGTTTAAGGGAGGGGGAAACTGAAATTAAGACTCCAGACTGCCCAAAAAACAACTTGTGTAAAATGTAAAATGTGTAATACATCGCCATCTGTTTCTTCAGCCGTTTAACTGCTTTAATCATATGTCTTCATGACATAATGGATTTGTTGCATTTGTTTACTCCACTGTCCAAAAAAAACTACAAAATAAAACTACCTTTCCCACAGTGAGAAAAACCACAACATTACCAAGATTCACATATTAGTAGTTTTATTACAGTATCTATTTCACATATAAATACTGCACAGAACTTAAATTACTCAGTACGTACTTCACATAGCTCCCCTATACTGAAGTAAAGACTGTAATAACTTGTATATTAGGTTTCATAGTACACAGAGCATAAAAAAGCGTAAAATAGTACATTGAAACAGCAGCACAATGGTGAAGAATCCAGATGCTGATCTAATAAACAGCAGCAAAACCATGTATAAACAAAATGTATTTAACTGTATAGTAGTATTAATGCAACAGCAGCATTAAGCAGCTCTAAAGAATACAGTATAAAACAATAGTAGAGAAACACTTAAATACTAAAATCTGGCATTATCATAAGTTTTAAAACAGTGAAATACTGGAGTAGGGAGAGATAAGAGGTGTGGACCCAAGTTCACAAAGGACAGAGCAGATGGCGTCTGCTGAACTTACACAATCTCACACACACACACAAACACACAGTGGTGACATAATAGCAGCATGCCAGGTGTGCAGTTGGTGGCCTGCAGTCTGGCATTGACTGTAAGTTCTATGTGTGTATGTGTGTGTTTGTGCAAATCCTGGGCTCCCTTTGTGTGAAAGGGGCCCCCTATTCACTAAGTCTGTGCTGCCAGCTTGGCACTCAATCACAGGACAAGACGATACACGCACACACGCAAACACACATGCATGCACACACACCACCTTCTGTTGTCTTTTTGTCCAACCTTTATTAAGAATGAATAGAAGCAATACAAGGAGACAGAAGCAGAGAAACAAATTAAGGACAATGGTTGAACTTTAAGGGCAAAAGACAAAAAAAAAAGATTTTTTTTTTTAAATTATTAACATTTTTAATGAGAAAAGACAAAAACCTGTTCTCTCTTTTCTTTAGTGTCTCAGGGGCTCTTGTCCCAATAGTGAGAGGACTCAAACTACACACCCACACAGGCCTAACAGCATCATGGCCGTGCATAATGAGTATTAGTTGAGGTGAGAACCTTGCCAGGAGAGTGGGTAAAGAAAGGTGTGTGTTTATGACACTGTACTGACAATAATGACATAACCACTGACATACTTAAACAAGGCATAGAGACACAGAGCACAGCGATTAGATGTAAAAAGTAACAAGTTGACTGAAAGGTGAACAATAACACAGGATTACTCTCTCTGAATCAACTGAATGTGAGACATAACCTTTTTACACTTGTAGACAGTCCCTAGCTACTTCCGCTGATGGTACCAGCTCAGTGAGAAAGAATATAAACACACACACTTTAACATGTCCAGTAAAGCTTGAGTACATATGGAATTGAAGAGGTCAACCAAATGCAAGAGCTGACAAATTCCTACATTGTGATCACTTGGGTTCTGTATATGGTTGTGTAGACAAGCTTTTCAGCACTGTGCCTCAGCAACAAAGCTATACTGAGATTTTAGTGTCATTCCCAAAATATGAATGCACAGCAATACTAAAATTAAGTCAGTCATTAAATTTACACCATGTACTTCCAGTGCTTCAGTAGTGGGGAAATACAGAACTCTAAAAAGATTTAGACCCCTTCACATTTTGCCTATTTTATTGTGCTACATTAGCTCAGAAAGACACACACCTGGGTATATAAGGTCCCACAATTCACACTGCTTGTCAGGACACAAACCAAACCATGAAGTGCAAGAAATTCTCTGTAGACAACCTTGGTAAAATAAACATATCAGCATAATAAATCTGTAAAAAATCAAATTTCCAAACATTTTTTCACTTTGTTGATATGAGTGTGTGTGCATGAGTATGTGTGACTAGCCTATTTTGAGATTAATGACTAAACAGCCAGTTTATGAAAAAATGTTGTTAGTGCCTGAACTATTTCTCAGAGCAGAAGGGCACACATGGAGAAACTTATGTCTGGGTGAAAAATATCTCCAAGTTATCGGCCTGGAGGAGATTCAGAAAATCCATTTTTTGTTTCTCCATGAGAGCTTTCCCAGAGGATAATGAATCTAGCTGCCACCACACACACAGGAGATTTCTGTTAGTACTTGCATGCTCAGCAGTTTTCCACATGGTCTTTCCAATAGACAGCACTTTAACACTGATGACTCAACTATCACTATCACAAAACTATCAGTTTTCTCGGCTCATTGTTCATCTGCCTCTGTTTCCACCTCTCAATCAGACAGTTGGTGCATCAGCTTTGTTTGGTTGTAGATATTCTGAGTATCTAGTGTACCTGAGTAATATATTCAGGGTAATATACTCAGGTAAAGTAAATGCAATTTATGTAGGCACACATGCATACAGATCTCTATGCATATGCTCACAAATCTACAGACAAAATACATGTGAATAGCTACTGATTATACTTTCACATCTGCTTTGATCCTGTAAATGTCCAAACTGACACTGTTGGTTGTTCCCTGCACTCCCCTATTTGTAGTACCCCACAGCCATTAACCTGCTGTTGTGATGACCGATTGTTCCCACATGATTCATTTACCTTTCTTGTGATCAAACTCGAGGTGTAACACGCAGTAAACTTTAGCTTGAGCGCCCAACCTTTTGGAAGCACTGATCCACAGAGGATCCTGGCAAGCTTTGGCAGCTTAATCTGTCCTTGTGTCATTTGTTGCAGCAGAGGTAAAGAGGAGCTGACACCTGTCACAGATGTTGAGAGCAAGCCAACATCTTAGCCAACACATCAACCTGCCTTTGCCTATCTATGGCTATCTCACATGTCATTCACTTGGCACCAGAAAACTAAGCAATGTCATTTCTGCTAATATCTACGTTCACACTGATTCCATCAGTCATGCAG
Organism: Helostoma temminkii; assembly: GCA_900302695.1. Classification (NCBI taxonomy): domain Eukaryota; kingdom Metazoa; phylum Chordata; class Actinopteri; order Anabantiformes; family Helostomatidae; genus Helostoma; species Helostoma temminkii. The sequence goes on along the minus strand of OMLM01004047.1, from coordinate 16,219 downwards.
AAATTAGAGAAAAAGCTATATGATACATGGGGATATTGGTCAGTGTATCAGTTTTCAAAATGTCAAAATGGCATTGCATTGCAATTGCATTGAATTAGCTTAGAACATAGTGCATCAAAAATTTACATAACGGAGAAAAACACCAGCTGTCAGATCTAGAAAAAAAGCAACTGATGACACAAGGTTTCAGTTGTACGTTGTCATTATGCCAACAGTCGCAACAGCCCAAAAATTCAAGCTGTGTCGTGATTGCTAAGAAGCATGTCGCACACTGATATAGTGTGTCATTTGGGAGTGATAGCTGTGCCTCTGTATCTATGAAGCGTCACATCCTGTTTTAGACAGGGCCATTTCAAAACACCCTACTGACAGTTCCAAACGACAAGGCGACAGCCACAGTGGGGGTTTGAAGACCACAACAAAAATAGAGCTTCCCCTCGTACACAGCCTTGGCACCTCCGTGTGTCTCACTGGCCCCTTGTTTTTTGTCACTTTCTAAAGGCAGCCATCATGTTTACAGGATAGGGTGTCAGCAGGGTGGAGAGGTTAAAACCTTTTTAAACTAGATTCTGACATGGCCTTGAATGTGATAAAGAAACCAGCCAATTTCTCAAAAGATTATAATAAAAAATATATATCATAGTTAAGTTTGGTTATATTGTATTTTTACCCTTGCCATAGAAACATTTTATGTGAATGTGCAGTTAGATTCATATTTATACTGTAATTCTACTGTAGTGAATAGCAAGTCTCCAGACATACACAAACACATAATGATAGTGCTGCGCTGACACAACATCATCTGTCAACGAGCAGCATATATTTTTGTTAGTGTTACACTCAATTCACCGGACGAGCATTTTTTTTCAAAAAAAATGTGTGAGGCCTTTACTGCTGCAGAGGTACAGCCTTATTGGGAGATAGGCCTCATATCACAGAGTCAACCCCATCAGTTTTCCTAATGTATTAACTAGGGAAATGATCGGTGGATTTAAGTACCATGTCAGAGAAAGGAACTCACTACAAAACAGCAAAAAGCAACTGCAATCAATCACAAAATCCAGTGTGAACAGACCAACACGGTTAATCATTGGTTCAGTGTAATTGGAATAGAAACTCAATTTGTTGATGTATTCTGCTAGAAAAGTTTCTTCAAAAATTCTTGCTTTAAAAAGTCTTTCGTTATTTAGAGATTACCGTGACTTAAAACGCAAGTGTCACATTATGACAAACAGCCAAGTCCAAAAATACTCTAGATCCTGATTACCACTACTGATGATCCCCAAGACAGAAGACCAACATTAAGAAGTGCAAAATGAGAAGAGCAGTAAGAAAAGAGAAGGATGAAGGCAACAGACAGGGACTAGAAAAAAGCGAAGAGGAGGAGGAGAACTGTCACTGATTTGTTGGCAGACTGCTGGTACACTGTACTCCCCTCATGGAGAATTCTGCCATCTCCAGAATTACTCACCCAGAGGAACATGATTAAATATTTCTTCTATTTACACACTCACTTAAAAATACACACTTCTGTACCAACACACAGTCCAACCCACACTCAATCACCATTTCTTAAAATGTTTCTGTCACACACAAAACAGAGCATGTGAGCCCCTACTCTCCCCACCCATACACTTGCACACACACCCACAACCTTGTCATTTCCTATGACATCCACAGCCTCCATTACCTGCATACATTAACAAACCTCTCTGATGTTAAAAATTATACATTCATACATTTGAATAATTCAGATGATTTTAAAAGCTGTGCACTCACTCACTCTTTCTTTTTCTAGATGGAAAGAGAGCTATTTACCTCAAATCGCATTTGAATAAATCCCATAAATCCTTTCAAAGTTCACTGAGATAAACCAATCAAATACCCCCAGTGCAGACTGTGTGGCCAATCAAAATTAGCATTCATACTTGCAGTCTTTTTTTTTATTATTCAAAAGACATCAAATAGCAAATCAAATTGCAGGGCCTATTTGTGAGGCTCAATTTGTTTGAGATAAGAAAAAGGTGGCTAATAGAGTGAGAGAGAAGAAGGGGCACTGCTGCACTGCCATAATGTAATTCCAACAAAAAATATTTGATGTAGTAAATAGTATGCCTTTGGCTCATAAATGTGGTTGATAATTCTACCAAGGGATGTGGATACCCAATTAATCCTGAGATTAAATCTTTTTATCATGCTAAACAGTTTGTGTGTGTGTGTAAAAATTATTGAAAAATTGTCAACAAAATTCTCAAAACTTTTGTGTGTGACTAAATTGTATGTGTGTGCATGTGTTATGAAAGGAGCTGAAAGGCTAATAGGGTCCAGTCTGACTTTTTGACTGCATTTTGTCTGCAGTGACTGTATTTACTGTTCATGATGAAACCTCATTTCTCTCTCTCATTACCCATGTGTGTCTTATTCTCTAAAACTCACATTTCCTGCATTTTAACAGATTACACACATTGACACAAAAATCCTTGTATTGTCTGACCTCCAAATTTAAGTTCCTGCTTTTTATCATACAACTACAGTTAAGTATTTTGTAAGTGGCTAGTTAAATAATTATTATTTTGATGAATCAGTCATCTATGGTTATACCTGGACCTAACTTCTCTCAAACAAGATGCATCTTCACTCTGCACCGTCATCCATGTGTTACATGCACAAACGCACACATACACCATGTTTGTGGTTCAAGCAGCTGGTGAATTTGTCCTTGACTGCTCACCCTGGGGCACTGCAGAGGCATGGGTCCAGCTGTTTTAAAAGTTAGGATAGGATTTAGAAAGCAATGTCCTTGTCAAGGTTTTGTTCTTAAACTGAGAGTGTATTAAGACCAACAAGTTTCAAGGCTACTTATTCATGTCACTGCTCTTACAATGTGAGTGAGTAGTAAATTCTTGCCTCCTAATAATTTAAACCTCTGTGCAGCATTTTCACATCTGTTAGGCCCAAACACTAGACTTCCAAGTTAAAGTTTCACTTTCTCACTGGTGTATATATCAACATGGCTGCCTTTTCTGACACAATGCTGTCATCAGTGGGAATAAAGCAATAACATGGTACCAAAACTTATACAACTTAAAAATGTTAAAGGTTTTCCAGAATGTGTACCATTGTCAGAGATGTGTTCATGTGTGACCATGATTCTCTGAACAAATTAATTATGAAAACCTGTTGCTTCAGAGTTGTTTTTAAAAGACCAAGCAGACCAAGGTCTGCTGTCAAGTTTCTTTTAGGTTGGATGTTCCCTGACTACCGGACTGTACCACAACCCAGCAAGTGTTGGCTACGAGTGTTTCTTTGCAGCTGTTTTTTTTTTACCAAATGGGATTCATGCAAAAATGAAGTGATGTTGCCAAAATATCATAAGGGATGAATGTCAGTAGCTCAAAGCTTAGTGTCACGCTGACGAACGAGATCTAGGAAAGTGCCAGAAGGAGACAATGTGCTAAATTTTTAAGTTAAGTAGCATATGAGTTCCATGTAGGCTTTTCTCCTGATATAATGTATGTGTTAACGTTCTTAAAATTTTGTTGCTCTATGAATTTATACATCTAAGTTAATAAATTCTTAAATGAAGAATTACTACCAAAATTGTGTATTTTATGTTTTAGGCAGATCCCAGGAATAACATTAATAAATAATAATTAATAATAAACATACTGTGATTTAGGCATGATTTAAAACTATTATTCTTAAAGGTTCATCTTCAAGTTCTCAGGTTGGACTAAACTTAATTTATGTGCATGAGCAATGAGATGTTAACAGGATGAGAAGATTGACCTCAGGTTGTTACACTGTGAGGGTGAAGGCTCCAAATGCACTACTGAATTATGCTAGGAGGTTTGTGCAGTAATCCAGTGGAGAATAGAGGGGTAGGAGATGATGTGAGTGGGTTGTGAAGAAAATAATAGATTTCTGTTTTACTCACCTCACACACTGGTGTTACAGATTTAAGGCTCAATACCAATAAAACATTAAATGTAAAAAATCCAAAAATATTAATATACAAGTCATTCCACAGTGTGAATTCTATCGAAGTAGGATTTGTGTTATCAATGTGCAGACCTGCCCTTGACTGACCTGCCTGGGGCTCTAAGAGGCATGGTCTGCTGTGCAGTTGGGAATGATTGAGTCTGCTCTTAAAGAACAGATGCCAGGCCACAACAGCTGTTCATTTGGCATAAAACTAGAGTCAACTGGCTGGACCCTCTACCCAAGAACAAAAACATCAACATGTGTTACTAAAACCTCCCCCGCTTAGCAGGATACACGCACAACTACACTTCACTAAATGCACTGTATGTAGCCACACATGGGAAAAAGACCACAAACACAATGACCTGCAAGTGTCACAAAGCTTGCAAACATAGTCAACAGCCAAAATAAATACACAAACTATTCTACATTGCATGCTCACAACAATCGAATAATTCTGTGTACACTGTATGCACCTTACATGCAACAATTAACCAACAGCAGCACTTACAGGTGGACATTCAGTGATCCTAAAGGAAGAACTAGGTTGTGTGTTTTTGTGATGTGGAACAGCAGTCCTGTACTCACCCTGGAAAGACTGCCTGGCTCTCTCCACTAGCTCCTCAATGGGATAGCTGGCCAGGTCCCCCCTGGCATGCTTAGTCTTACAGTAGGTACATGCATTCAGACACCTGGAGAGAAAATGTCAGACAGAGACAACAAGAGAATGAGATGGATATGGAAAGGGAACATCATCATTGCAGTTCATGTGACATACTGTTGTACTGAATTAGGTTACTCAATTTAAACAAAAATGTAAAACATGTAAAATCTACAATACAGGCCAAATTTGATGTATATCTAAAAGCCAGGAAATACTATGTAAAATAAATACATTTTTACTTTTTTAATTATTAATGCATTAATTGCCACCAACTTATTTGGTATTCTGATGATGAGTTACATAAAATACAAACATATGACATATACTGGACCTATATACATAACTTACAAATCGTAACATCCCAAAATAGGATAATCCATTAGTTAATAACCTTTTTTACTTGAATTATCAAAACTGAAGTGTGGAAACAAAGGGACTAAAAAAAACATGGCGAGTGAACTGATAAATAGGAGAGTTTGGAAGGTTTCGTGAGATTAATTTATGCACATTTTTTCATGTGGGCAGAAGAAGAAAACTGGGAATAAAAATAAGCTCTAAAACAAATGCCATCAGTTGCCTTTCAGACTAAGACAAGCTATAGAAATTTTAGACTCAATACATTATTTTGTTGTATGAAACACCGACATGCTTAATTTGAAATTAACCATGAATGGAAGGGGATAAGACTAAAAGGCAGAATACACAATGCTGTCTCAGATATAGAAAGATGATGTGGAGTTAACTCTAAAGGAGTCTTTGTTTAGGATGAAGGGGACTTTTGCACAAGAGTTTTGTCCAAATCATCACTGAAGAAAAGAACCAGTGTCGGTTTTTTTTTATATTCCAATATTTACTCCAATAAAGTTTTATTTATGTCCCCCAATTTGTCATACTAGCTTAAACTATACACTCCCATTGCTACAGCAGTTCATGATTTCACTTGTGTCTTGAATTTCTGGCAACAGCTGTAGTTATTTGCTACAACATGTTGCACGCCAATTAGCTAAATGTGTGTGGTTTGGGACAATCAAAATATTTGAAAGGGAAAGCAAGAAGAAGCCATTTTTCCATACACTTATTGTCATCCTTCCATGTGTTTACTGATAAGGTAGCAAAAACTTCTTGTCTGAATGAGTATCTTGGTTACTTTTCTGTAAGAGCAGCGATCTTGCTAGGTTGAACCACGTAAAATTTGCATGTCACTTTTCACAATTCTGGACTGCATGCAGCTACGTTAACGGACAGGCACCAGAGTTATTAACTCAAATGTAAATTCAGGCCTTATCGTGTGAGGAAGTGAAGTAAGAATGTCAGAGAGAAAACATGTTGCTAATGGAAAAAGATGTAGACAAAGAGTCATCAGTATCCAGCAGCAGTAGACGCTAATGCACTGAAAAGATTAGAGGATGACCAGCTCCAGTTAAGAGAAAACACGATAAAGCACCCTCATCTATCTATTTATTCACACTGGTATGTCAGACAGATTGTGACACCCAAGCTTTTTAAAGAATTTAATACTGCACTTGATCTAAGATTTAAACCTCTACGGGCTGCGTGCATCAATGAATTTACAGCAACAAAAAATGCAAAGAGCATCAGTTTTTAGTTAAACACACAAGACAGATGTTAAAAACAATCATACTGAGCATGTTGTGCCCTGAAACCAAAACAATCTTGGGTTTTTTGCAAATATTGTCCACATCCATGGCTCTCTCTATCATAATTGTGATTAAGTCTAGCTGAAGCTGGGAGGAGCGTTAATGTAAACATGACCAATGTCTGAAAGCTGTTGCTTTAAGAGACTGATGAAGGTAGCGATGTTACATATGTCACTATTGATTTATATCCACAGGCTACAACATATGCACATGCTAAGTAGTTAGAATCCAATAGTTTTGGCTACTGAGCAGATTCATTACCACTGTTTTAACAAGGCAGTGATGGAAGATATATCTGAAAAAAAATGAAGATAAATAATTTTTTTATCATCTTTTTTGCATTCAATGGAACATGTAAGGCCTTCATAAGTACATAGTGACCTACATTCAGTTTCTTTATAACTATTTTGAAACACAACTTAAATCCCAAGAGCATTTTTTGTGTCACAATGGAAAAAATACAGAGAATACAGTTATCTGTCCACCCATCTATCCCTCTTGGGGTATGGCTTATCCTAGATGAGAGCACTAAAGATGGCAGCTAGGTCATAGCACCTAACTATGGAGGAGACAGACAGATGGGGCCCTGCATGTGCATGCGCACACACACACATATATACCACCAGGGGGTCCATCCATCTTAATGTGATCAGGTCCAGCTGAGTGGATCACACCAACATTAATCTCAAGAGACAGCCAGCGGCCTGTACGTGTGTATCTTTTCCTCAATTATAAGTATGTGTGTTCATGTACCTGTGAGTGTGTGCTGCTGAACATTGGTACAGTATCACTACAACGCATTAGCAGGTTCAAGCAGCCTAAAGACAGTGTGACAGGTAGTCAGTAGCCTTAGAGTAACACTGTACCAGTTTCAGTGACACATGCATACACTGAAGAGAAGAGAAGAGAAGAGAAGAGAAGAGAAGAGAAGAGAAGAGAAGAGAAGAGAAGAGAAGAGAAGAGAAGAGAAGAGAAGAGAAGAGAAGAGAAGAGAAGAGAAGAGAAGAGAATTGTAATTACAACTAAGTTTTTATTTTATTCAAACCAGACAGTATGCAGTGTAGCTGAAAATAACTAAGCTGTTGATGATAAAAACAGCAACATCAACAACATTCCAGTGGAGTAAAGGACAATTGAATTAAAACCAAATATTTCTCCTTATCAACCTTCCATGATTTCCCTCCTTTGTTTCTGGCCTGCCTCTCTTCTGTTTTGTCCCACTTAATTAAACCACAGAGGTAGATGTTGCACCTGACAACAGTGTAGTTCATCAGTGAGTTACAATAAGAGAGGTTACCTCCCCAGTGTGTGTGAGAGAGAGTAAGAGAAATACAGTCTCTCGTGTGGTTGAAGCTTTGAAAAGGTAACAAAGAAAGGAAAACCCCGAGGTTCCTCTATACATTTGTAAACCTCCCTTAACACACATGCTCACACACACACACACACAGATACACACGCGCGTGCACACACACACACACTTATATTATATTTCCCCTTGGAAAAGCTCCCATGTGCAGCACTTTAAAGGCAGACCGGGGAAGAGTTGAGCAGGGAAAGGTTTGCTCAATGATAAGCATTTAGGGTGTAAACATTAATTAGAAAACTGTGAGTGTGTGTTCATCGGGGTTTGTATTGTGCCAGCTTGAAGATGCAATTATGAAAACAAAGCTTAAACGTGCGGTTAAGTGTGCGTGCTTTGCAAATTGTAAAGCAAGATTATCCATTGCACTTATTGTTGAAACCGGGAATGGGGTGGAGTGGGTATATGAGCAAACAAAATCTTAAAACTGCTATTATATGAGTGAACAAAGCTTGAAGCCTGTAAATTTACTGTTCATGTCATCTCAAAGTCAAAGTGGAGGTTGTGAAATAATATGGAGTCAAGAAACAAAGAATGCTGGCACAATGGAGTAAAGACCTATTAGGAGCAATGAATAGATGATAATTAGTTATTCAGAGAAGGTTTGGCAGCTAAACCTAAATTATCCTTGATACACTGTAATGAGTAAGAACCTGGGTG
>OMLM01004036.1:3691-23048 GCA_900302695.1 Helostoma temminkii | reverse complement strand
CCTGTTGCTTTACTGCCTATGATCAAATAAATCTTATTTAAAAATGTATACTTATCAGTACGTGTATATTTTTTTTTTCACCAACATATCTGATTCCACTGTTGTAGAAAACAAAAACTGATGAATTGGCTGCCTCAGAGATGGAATACAGTGAGACTGAAGGTATTTCACACAACTACACAACTTATGTTTGACTGGTGCCACCATGTGGTGAAATACTGCAATTACTGTTAAGGTCTTAAACATCTTTTTTATCTTCTATTTCTCTGTCTGTCACTCAGTTGCCTTAAAAGCAGAGTCTGATGCCTGGAATGAAGAAATTAATACACTGAAAGCTAAACTGACTGCGAACAGTTTAATATGTGATTTTGTTATAAGGAACGCACAATCTGAGTAAGCCACAAAAATTTTTCTTACACGGTAAAGCAAAGTTTTGGAATATATATATACTGTAATAACAATTATGTCATTGTATATTTCAGGAAATTATGCCAATTAAACCGCTCCTCTGATGAAGGAACAGGAACACAAAACAACTCCACAAGTTTGATGTGATTTTGATATTCTTGGTCTCATTCCTGTTACTGGACCTTTCTTTAAATGAGTGATATTCTCGTTGGCTTTAGAGAGACAGACAAATGGGAAAAAGAGAGACATCTAGGGTAACAACATTTTGTTTTCTTTCTTCTTACCACTTACAATCATTTCACAATGCTGACCTGACATTATGGTGTTGGCTCATACACTGTGATAGAGTTTCAGCACATAGTTAAGGTTTGGGTAAGGCTCAAATTAATGTAAGTCAATGTAATGTTCTCTGAAGTGGTAGAAACTAGTCAGATGAATACAAGTTCAGATAAACAACAAGATCCCAAGATCAGACCGTGGAAATATCCTGAGAAATACAAAAAACACAAGAGCTACAACTCAGACCCTACAGGCGTCACTGAGCATGTTAAATGTCAAACTCCATCACAGCACAATTAGAAGAAGACTGAACATGTATGGTTTGCGAAAAACGACATCTAACAGAGCCTTATGGACAGATGGGACCCAAGTGGAGCTGTTTGGCCTTAATGTGCAGTACCATATTTGGCCAAAACCAAACATGTAGCAGAAATGCCTCATACACACTGTCAAGAACAGCCGAGGAGGGGTGATGACTTGGGCTTGTTTTACAGACACAGGGCCTGGGCAGCTTGCAGTCATTGAGTCGAGCATGAACTCCGCTCTATACCAGAGTATTCTGGGGGCAAATGTGAGGCCATCTGTCTGACAGCTAAAGCTTGGTCAAAATTGGGTCATGCAACAGGACAATGATCTGAAGCACACCAGTAAGTCTACATCAGAATGGCTGAATTGAAATGTTGTAGCAGGACCTTAAAAGATGTGTGTATAGAAGAATGCCCAAACACCTCAATGTACTGAAGAAGTGTTTTAAAGAAAATGTTGTATTTTCAGCCTCAGAGATAGGATATAGAGTTTGGACAGCCATAGGGAGCTCAGGTGTAGAGATGCTACACCTTTACATCGACAAGAGCCAGGTTTGGTGGCTCAGACATCTCATTGGATGCTTTCTATTAGAGGATTTCTGGACATGTCCAACTTCTGTCGGAGGCCTCGTGGTGACCCAGAACACACAGGAGAGATTTATCTCATCTGGCATGGGAAAGTCATGATCTGTATTGCATTATACTGACCAGTGTTTCCAATTCTCTGTCCACATGCGTTTCTCCTTGTTTGCACCCACACTACTTTTTTTTTTTATGTACTCAAATTTTGATGAACTTTGGCCATGATGATATCTGAACCATGAACTTTAGCAAGGAGCCAGAAATAGATGTGACCCAGAAATTTCGACCGCAACTCCTCAAGCGTGTCTGTTTGTCCAAGTCAGTGATGTGAACACGACACCTGCCACCTCACAGAGAATGTGAGGCTGACAATGGTGTAATGGGATCCAGTACAAGACAGTTCACATACTGTGAAATACCATGTTGTAGACAATGAGTCTACAAGCTTGGATTGAATGCATTAAAAAGAATTTAACGAATACAAATATTTGTATTCGTTAAATTCGTTAAATAAATATTAGCTGCCAAATTAAGTCTGATATAAAATCAGATAAATTGCCTAAAACATGTGGACCTTTGGTTTTAATTCCCAAATCATTAGTTAAGCTGGAAAAAACAGTAACACTGTTGTAGAGATCTAAGCAAGGTAGCAAATACTAGCTAATAATGCTGTATGGAGGTATGGGGGATAAAGATAAAATGAAGAGAAATAGAGAACGAAGATAAAAGTATGATAAAAAATAAAAATAAGTTGTTTTATTTGCCTGAAATTTAAAAAGGGATTTGTGTCTTTTCTGTTTTCATTCACTGTAAATGGCATAAACATTAAATATGTTCAGATTTGATTAGCATGCAGAAAATAAATAACTGGATTGTGATGGGCATTTACCATTATTTTATTTCACTGATTAAATGATCATTGGTTGGAAAAGAACTCTCTATTACTGGGTTGATTGGAGTAGAGTGTATAAAGTTATTTATTTAGAGGTCTATTGGTCAGCCTAGATTAAAATATCTGACAAAATACCATAATTCCCCTAATGTGGCAATTATAGCCTCAAGGTCAGAAATAAAGGTTTATTGAAATTAAGATGATTTTTTGTGTCTCTGAATTGTATTTTACATTGTTGGTTATTAGTCAATCTGAGCAGTCAGTAAAGGAGGGATTGTTTAAAGCAGCAATATTTTAATAAATAGTTATGTAAAAGGTGTTTTGGTTCCCTCCTGTAGCTCAGCTGAAGTAAGAAAGCTCTTAACACAAGTCAATTTAAATAATCTGGAGTTGGACGCCAGAAATAAAGCTACAATATTGTGAGTACTGAACTTAAATTCACCAAATGAACAGAAATGTGATTCATAATTAGGAATAATGTTGATCTTTATCTGTTGGACTGTGTCTGATGGTAAGAAGCTTGCAGTGAGCTTAAAATGCGATGATACGCCTGTGTTGAAAATATTAATGCAAGGTTTTGGCAGTAAAATTATTAAAATAAGTCAACACAATAAGTCATTTTACCTTAAACGAAAAGCGAGTTTCTGCTAAATCGGTTTTATTGAATTCACTCAATAACTGGTTAAAAATATAGTCTGGATTTAAAGTATTTTGTATTTATATTTCTAAAATAAAATATTTTAATATATTTAATGGTCGAATTATTCAGAGGAGACGTTTAGTTTACAAGAGTTTTGTATTAATTTTATGTGCAACAGGTAACTTCTAACCTGTATGGGGCGTGGTGCTTTGTCCTCGGGTTGACCACTAATAACTAAACAGGTGCATGCTGGGCGTTGCTGACCTGCTCCTGGTCCTGATGGTTGCAACTTGACCTGCAACCGCGTCACCGCTCCGGCTCAGTACAGAGGGAGGGTATTCCCGCTGCAGGGAGGAGGAGAGAGGTGAGTGGACGCAGTTATGCCGACAAGCCGATTATTGAATGCTACTGAGTGTTCCCTGTCAATTTGCGTCCGTCCTCTCATGGTCGGACACATAACATCTGAAGTTTTCACTTTTACGGTAGGGTGACGTGCTTCATCTCAGGAAAGCGCTTTTTGTAAATGGACATTTCAGCTTTTGATGGATTTATATTTTCCCTAGGAGAAAGATTTTTTGTGTGTATATGGTTTTGATTGGTATATGTGATACTTATGGTATTTTTTAGTTGCTGTGGTATCACTTGAAGTTTGCTATTCTAACAAAATCAACTGTAAAGCATTTTTAAAGTTTGGCTGCTGTCAAATGTAATGTATTTACTTTTTTTTTTATTAAGGAATTTAACGTTAGAAGTAGACGAATGAAAAATGACACCTGCAGTAAACTTTTTTAGTAAGTGAACTTCACGTCTGATCGAGCCAAATCACAGGGCCAACAGAGGCATCAGCTGCTCCGTTTAAAGTACAAGGTGTAAAATGACCAGCCCTTCCAGGAGCACAGACGACCAGAGAGTCGACAGCGAGAGCCCAGTTCAGAAACGCGAGACATCCAGGTACCGCAGCTGGAGCAGCCTCCAATTCTCAAGATGGAGAAGTAGTTCCCAGAGGGCAACACCACCCAGTACTCCCTCCCCAAAGACAGAAAAGAGGAGCGATGTGACCAAGACACTCTTCTCCTTGGTCAAGACTCACAATGACGACTACACTGCAGACCCCGATGGACTGCAGGACACCAGCAGGGCTGTGGAAGGGTTCCTTGATGACTCCAATCAGGATCAGTCCACCTACTTCCAGAAGCAGTTTGGCTCCATGCTGCAGCCAGGGGTCAACAAATTCTCCCTGCGCATGTTTGGCAGTCATAAAGGTGTTGCTGCTGAGCAGGAGAGGGTTAAGAGCTTTGGAGTGTGGATCATCCATCCATACAGTGACTTCAGGTAATGCTAATGCTGGGTCATCAGAATTTTCTCTTGTGTTCAGGTCCATTTATGGGACAATTTTGGCAACATTATTGGTGCAAAGAATAGGTCGGTATGTTCCCAAAACAAGATTTACCAAATTGTCATTCTTCCCCCATGAACCACCCAGTTTTCATCCAACCAAACAGCTTGTGCTAGAGCACTCAGATACAGTTTTCCAAGGACAGACTGCAGTGCATCAACTGATGTCATGGTTCCTAGCACATGATAAGGCGATGAAGGGATGTGATTAGTGATACAGTATATAGGACAAGATCATCTGGATTAATGATGCCACTCCACAGTGACTACCTTTCTCCTTGTGCACGAATAGGGAGAACGACAGTCATTCAGCCAGATAATTTAAGCGATCCGGTTGATTCCATTTTAAAAACATCCGATTATTTGTTGCTGTAGTTTTGTCTCATTTTTGGAGGATTTGTTGGATCACTCAGCTTTTGGGGCTGGGCGACATCTTAGCAGCAATGCCCAAGCAATCTGTCTGTGCGCTCACTAATAATAGCCATCATCAAATTTAAACATTTTTTAGACATCAGGCCTATGCCAGACAGAGAGGATAAACCTGTGTAGAGGGATTATTGCCCATAAGAATCCCTATAATTCCAATCTTGCTCTATTATGCAATAATACACAGACAGCTGAGAGGGGGATTACTGAAGGCCTGCTATCCTTAAACCTTATGCTCCAACTTTCCCTTTATAATGGATAGGTTGGAACAGCGTGTTTTTGAGCCCAGCTTTCTTGTTTAAGGGTTAAGGTTCTCTTTTGGATTTTGAATTTAATTTGAAGATGGTAAAATAACTACATTTCTTAATCTCAGAGTGTAATGAATCTGGCATATGAACCATATATCAACTGTGTACTAATGAGAGAATGAATGATATTTCACATTATGGAACATGCTGATGTTCATCAAACACAATGAAATATCTACTTTTGTAGGTAACCAAAGTATGTGACAAATTAAAAGTCTGATGGTGCTAGATGAAAACTAAATAAGGTTATTCAACGGCAATCCATTTAATAGTTGTGGAGGTCATGTGAGTTCTAGAGGAAAAATCTGGGTATCACAAGTCAATAGGATTCATCATCAGAGGATCAGTTATGTCTGCGTAAAAATGTTTTATGGCAATCCCTCTAATAGTTTTTGACATATTTCTGTTCAGACCAGAGGTGATGGACAAACTGACCTAATCAATCCTACAGCCACACAAATAGCTTATCTGCACTAACTAAAGATAAATAACGAAAGCACTTGTCATCCTAACAGCAAAAATTGAACAAATCTGGCTAAAATTTAATTTCATAACTTTTTATGTATAACTCAGATGTACAAGCTACACTATCCTGGTTTCAGATTCAACAAAGTACTAATATTTGTACTGCTGCCACTGTTATTAATAGTTTTTCTAAGAGGTTTTTATACAGCAGAATTAATTCCACTTCTCTCGCTCTCATTTCTCTAAATATATGCACTCATTTAATGTTAACTGCTATGATGCTGTCCAGAATCTTTGGAGTTATTTGCAGTAAACAGCCACTAATCTGTTGCAACATGGGAGGAGATGATAAATAGTCATGTAAACCAGTGAGCAGACACAGAGGACATGGACACAAGAGATTGATGGAGGGATAAATGTGAATGAGAATAAGGAACTAATCTATTGGTTCATGTATCGCTCCCCAATGACTGGCTAAAGGAGAAGGTTGTTTTCTCACGGGGGTCATGTTCAGATCACTGACCTGTGACAGTAATTAAAAATAATCTGGGTCATATTCTGTTACTTGCCCCTGTAATAAAAGAGAGCCTGAGCGAAAGACACAATGTGATTGGCACTTGACGGAAACAATCTGTAAGGAAACCTAAACCGTGTACTTGTGTATAACAAGACACTGGAAACCTGGGTTTCAGCACTGATATCTGAAGCATTAACCCCCACATCACCATCCAGACATCTCCACTTGTCATGATGTTTTCTGTTCGTAATCATCTTCTTGATATCACATTAAACTTAATGAGTTAACCACCACACACGTCTGATCCAGCTGTCGTGAGAGCAGGGGGTCACTCTGAAAAGGCTCATTTGCTAGAGAGCACACTGTCCCGGTGATTAGATGACCTCCTGAAGAGCAGGAAACTCTGCTCTCATACATAAATTCCAGTAGTATAGCTCTGTTTGTTTGATGCATGTCCTGGTATGTCTGAATAAAGCCACATGGATGACTTTTACGTCATACATATGGACATAAAAGTCATCCATGTCTGAATGGCACAAATGGAGCCTGCAGTGTTATTCCCCATATTCCCTAACTTTGCATCTTTCAGCAAAAACTCATACATAACAATGCTATCCTCACCTGGAAAACCTCCATGTTTGTTGACCAGCCTTTCCTAATTAATTTGCATTTTGAGATTAACAATGCATGCAAATTGCAGTTGTTTATCAGCACCAGGTAAACATGCAAAGGCCTGTGGATCGAATGTCATTATGCCGATCATGTGTCCACACAGTGTGAGTTTGGTGTGTCACTGTCGAGTAAAAGTATGTAGCACTTGCAGCAAAATGTTTTAACACTGGCAGTGTTGCTTTTATGTCAGCAGTTTCTTCAAGCTTACTACTAAGAATAAGCTCAAAAGGATTTCAAACTGATTTGCGCATAAATCTCTTACTTAAACTACCACAAATAAATATATATAATCTTAATTGTCCACAAACATTTTAATAACTCTCCTTTGAAGCTGTTCAGTTTATTCAGCACTGCAGAATTTTTAGTCTGTGCAAATATATATAATGTCCTTTTTTTGTACACCTGGTATTAAGATGTGCCCTGGGTGACTGGATCACAAGTGGACAAACACAAGTGTAAAGGGACACCAAGACAGATTGTAAGCCAACCACTCAACCACTTGCAGAGCTGCTCTGGGACACATTTGACCACATCTTATAGGTAGTCTAAACACTGTGCCGCTGTGCGTCCCTGACAAAGATATTATAGGATAATATCAGTGCAGGACGTGGTGATTGTTTTGGTGACAGTGTGGCAATGCTCAAAACAAAAACAAAGAAAAAAAGAAAGAAAGAAAACAGCATGAAGACAAACACTGATGTGTGTGGTTGAAGTGCCAGTGAAACTAGACACCTAATTTTCATATGGGCAGAGGAATCCAACATAAATGGCCTGCTGGGCACCTGGGAGACGCATGTATGTAGACAGGTGTGAACAGCGATGTGCCTCGGCTGTCAACTTGTGATCCGATCACCCAAAGCGCTAATACCAGGTATAAACAGGGCCTTAGTGCCTGTGGAAGTTGAACAAAAGTCAGCCAAACATGAGAATGAAGCAATAAAATAAGAAGCAGCAACCTCAGTATTTTATTCCCAGTCTGTGAGCACTGGAGATTCCATCTTTGGCGTTATAGCCTATCTGAAGATATTTTGGACACTACATGTGAAAACACTCATACTTATGCCATCTCATTTCTGTTCAGGTTTTACTGGGACATTGTGATGCTCCTGCTGATGATGAGTAATCTGGTCATTTTGCCCTGGGGAATCACATTCTTTGAAGATCAGAACACCACACCGTGGATCACCTTCAACGTCCTGTCCGACACTCTCTTCCTCATGGACCTGGTTTTCAACTTCCGTACAGGCATCCTGGGAGAGGACAGCCACATCATCCTGGACCCCAAAGAGATCCGCATGCATTACCTTCGCTCCTGGTTTCTGGTGGACTTTATTTCCTCCATCCCTGTCGACTACATCTTTCTCATTGTTGACCTGGAGTCCCGGCACGAGTCATCTGACGTATACCGCACTGCCCGAGCTCTGCGCATCGTGCGTTTCACAAAGATCCTCAGTCTACTGCGCTTGCTCCGACTGTCTCGCCTCATCCGTTACATTCACCAGTGGGAAGAGGTAATTGCTAAGTACAGGATCATTCAGACAAAGCTCATACAGAAAACTACACATCAGAAATTCTATTTCCAGTTTAATGTTGTTTTCTTTCTCCATGCAACTTACTCTCTGTTAGATTTTCCATATGACCTATGATCTGGCCAGTGCTGTGGTGCGCATAGTCAATCTGATTGGTATGATGCTGCTATTGTGTCACTGGGACGGCTGTCTGACCTTCTTGGTGCCTATGCTGCAGGACTTTCCCCCAGACTGCTGGGTATCCAAAAATAATATGGTGGTATGTATAGGTTTATCAAAATATACATTAGTTAAATTGATCATAAAACTTTAAGTTTAAAGGAAAAGTTCAACATGTTGGAATGAACCTCCTCTCTTACTTCGCTTTCTCCTAAACAGCCATGAATTAACATTCAGTTGTGTGGTACACCTAATTTGTTTAAAGTTAAAAATGGCACTTTGTGATTTTACCAGCGATCATGTACCAGGCAGGTTTTAACTGAGCTGACTCCTTTGAACAAACCCAGGGTAACTGTTTCTGCTGGTTTCCAGTCTTAATGCTAAGCTAAGCTAACTGGCAGCTGACTGTTGCTTACAATATATATTCCATATTTAATTGAAAAACTGTGCAGGTGTATTCACCAACAAGGGCACTTGCAGTTTATTTTCCTGATAATTAATAAATAATTTCCTCAGTAGGAAACCTTTACCTGTAATAAAGTTACTGAAAATCTTATTATGCTAAATGTTTTATTGAGTCAATTTATTATTGCCATACACATGAAAAATACATTTTCTTTGATTCGTCTGGTGTTTCCTGTTCATCTAAGTCGCTTTTAATCTTTCCCAGAACGCTACGTGGCACATACAGTACTCATACGCCCTGTTTATGGCCATGAGTCACATGTTGTGTATAGGATACGGCGCCCACCCTCCAGAGGGCATGAGTGACGTCTGGCTCACCATGATCAGTATGGTAGTGGGGGCCACCTGCTACGCCATGTTCCTCGGCCATGCAACTAACCTTGTCCAGTCCTTGGATGCATCACATCGCCAGTATCAAGAGAAGGTAAGCACCACTGCTTTGACAAACTAAAACATTTTGACCTACGACTACAATTGTTTTTGTGACCCGGCAGCCTCACATGGATGCTAATGTGATTCTGGCTTTGAGGTTTAATATCACAGCCATGTTTTGTGTCACAGGCTTGCTTACTTGTGCGTACTTAATTCATGGAAACTGTGCCAAATGCCTAGAGAATATGTGTATTATCTAATGGATTTTGTGGCCTTACTGTGACCCAGAGGATTTTCACAAGATAAATCTGAGTGAATGATAGACAAATGGCGGCACCTTTGTTTTGGATCACTGTTTGCTAATACCCATTACAAATGAGTTTGTAATCCACTTAAAAGCCTGAAAAACAAATACAATGAATGCGTAATAATTGTACTTAGGAATAATTCATCAAACACATGGTAGACAATGTGACTAAATGTGACATTTGACATCAACTGTATCCTCATGAAGGTCAAATCACCATGTGTTTCCTACAAACGTTTTCAGTATAAGCAAGTGGAGCAGTACATGTCGTTTCATAAACTGCCAGCGGATGTAAGACAAAGGATCCACGATTATTACGAGCAGCGATTCCAAGGCAAGATGTTTGATGAGGACAGCATCCTTGGAGAGCTCAGTGATCCACTCAAGGAGGTTTGTTATTCATTAAAAAATTGACTGAGCTTGATGCTTCTTGCTTTCTCTTTTCTGTTTCTCTTTTGTTACGAAAAACAAATGAAGATTTAAGCCTGGGAGATACATCTGAAATCAACATGAAATCAACATATGCCTAACAGCTGTTTTCATGACTTGCTTTGATGGCCATTTGTTGGATTCATAACTTTCAATTTATTGTGTAGTATACTAAATGTGCTGATAAATAACGAAAAGACTTTAAAAAGTCTTAATTTTTCATTATTGAGAAATCTATTTGTCATTAGAGTTACATTATCGGGATTTTCCAAAGTTTTGTGTTGAGAACAATTAGTTTAAAATTAGTTGATTAGACATTTAATCTGTAGCTATTTTGATAATTAATTAATTAATAAGTTTAAAAACATTTGACCTGTTTCATTTTCTTGAATATCATATAAGATAACAAAAACTGAATATTGTGGGGCTTGGGCAGACAAAATAAGGCATATCACATACAGACAAACAAAAGCAGAAAATTATCACACATTGTCAGTAAATGTATGTGAACAAATCCAACTGACATCTCAGTGTCACTTCAACAATGTCTCAGTGTTTCCTTCTCTTCTCCAAACCATGCAGGAGATTGTTAGCTATAACTGCCGTGGGCTAGTAGCCAACATGCCGCTGTTTGCAAACACCGACCCTCATTTCGTGACAGTGATCCTCACCAAGCTGCGTTTCGAGGTCTTCCAACCCGGAGACATGATAATACGAGAAGGAACTCTGGGTCGGAAAATGTACTTCATTCAGCACGGCGCTGTCACCGTGATCCCACGTGGCAGTAAGGAGATTAAGCTCAGTGATGGAGCATATTTTGGAGGTAAATCATTTGTCAGTGATTTCAACCTCCACACAGTTCTCCATCAAATCTACAGGAGTTGTGCTTCAGCTATGTTGCTGATCTTCTTACTTTTCACAGTAGCTATTAGTGCCATAAATGTATTACTCACAATAACAAATAACAGTGAAAAAGTCTCTATTTTTGTTACTCTTGAACCAAGCTAGGTGTTTGGATGTTTCCATCTTAATAATAAGCACCTAAGCTTCATATTTACTGTACAGACATGATTCTTCTTATCTTACACTCAGCAAGAGGGAGAATGAGTTTCTTTTCCAAAACATCGTACTATTATTTTCATGGTTAAAATGACTCTCTCTTTTCTTGGTTCAGAGATCTGCCTGCTAACCCAGGGTCGACGCACAGCCAGCGTCAGGGCTGACACCTACTGTCGTCTTTACTCCCTGAGCGTGGACAGTTTCAACGAGGTCCTGGAGGAGCATCCTCTGATGAGGAGAGCGTTTGAGAGCGTCGCTGTGGACCGACTGGACCGTGTTGCCCGCAGACCGAGTTATCATCCTCCCACATCAGAATGACATTGTCAGTAGCGGAGAGACTCCTGAAAGACATGTGGAGGGTATTTGTCACTGAACTTGATGGCCAACCCTAAATTTGATATATTAACACATTACTGCACTTGAAGTTATTGTACTTTCCACTAATATAAATTTGCTAAATGAAACTCCAGAAGCTAAATGATTGTTTTGTATTGTTTATTTTCCCATTAGAGCCACTGTACAATCGACAAATAGTTTCAGAAAAGACGTGATTTTTACTAGCTTTGTTTTACCACAAATGTAAAGACTACTTTAAGAGTCATTTTCAGCTGCATGCACGATTTGTAAAGCTGCAGCTTTCGGGTCGGGTCAGTCATGCAACATACTGGAGGTGCACATGAGCACCAGCTGGGCGACACATCACATCACATCACATCGTTACGTAGCTCAGATTCAGATGATCCCTCAGATCTGTAGGTTGCATCGAGTGAGGGTTAAGTACCAGTGTTCGCTGAGGATAAGCTGCTGTGATGTAATAACTTTAACTGTACAGAGGCCAGGCTGATGCAGCTATACTGTACATCTCTAAATCACCACACTTTGTGGTACTCACATGTGGAGTTATTTACTTAATAAAACTGCATTGAGGAGTTAATCTGAAAAAATACCTTTGCATCTCTACAGTCTAGTATCCAGTATTGTTATTTGTTGTTTTTAGTTACCCAGTTTCCTTTTGAAATGCACCTTAAGCTTTAAAAAATGTTATTTCTGAAAATGAACCTTGCATTAGTTACTTTACACTTGATTTACAGTTTAATGTATGATTTAATTTCTGCATGAATAACTATCAATTCCAACCATCCATTGAACTGCTCGTCCTCTCAAGGGTTGCAGGAGCCAGCTGTCATTCACACATAGAGACAGACAACCATTGACACCTATGGGTAATTTAAAGTCACTAGTTAACCTAACTGCCTTTGGACAGTGGGAGGAAGCCAAAGTGCCCAGATAAAACCCACATAGATACAGGGACAATATGCAAACTACACACAGGATGGCTGACCCGTGGATTCAAACTTGGGTCCTTCTGGTAACCACTAAACTACCATACCACCTATTAAAACAACTGATAAAGATAAATATAGGTGAGGTTTTGAATCTTTTCCAGATATTTGGGCTTGATAAAGCAGGAGTTAGTGTTATAAATGACTCCTCTGCTTGTTTTAATATGATGTTAAATTATTAGTATGTGAGAGTCTATTTTTTTACTCACTGCTAACTTTGAATGTGAATGCACTAATCATCTGCACAGCAGGAATAAGATATTAACTGTATATTGATAACTGTACTTTAAATATCTATTAGACATATTCTGTGTGCTAATATCACTGTATTTATTGACACTGTACTTTTATAGGTAATAAGAAAAACACTCTTCGTTATGAAATGTAATTCATTGTACATTAATGTAAATAGGAATGAAATTTAAATCTTTTCTCCATTATTCTGAATGATCATCATAATGTCATGTAAATATAAATAATTCTCTTATAAAAGTATTTTGCTGATTACATTTTGTTATATTTGCTGTTTACTTACAAAACATACAGCACACACAAAACAATATATATACTTAAGTGAAAGTACATATGCATTTCTAACAATATTTACTTCTATGTATATTACATTATTATAGCATGTACTAAAAGTATTCATTCATTCATCTTCTATACCGCTTAATCCCCGCAGGGGTCACGGGGGTGCTGGAGCCTATCCCAGCCAGCTTACGGGCGAGAGGCGGGGTACACCCTGGACAGGTCGCCAGTCTATCGCAGGGCCACATATAGACGAACAACCATTCACACTCTCACTCACACCTACGGGCAATTTAGAGTCCCCAGTTAACCTAAGCATGTCTTTGGACTGTGGGAGGAAGCCGGAGTTGTACTAAAAGTATTAAAAGGAAAATAAGTTACTATGTAAATTGGCTTTTTTCTGCATATTATAATAACATAACTGTTATTTTTTTAGTATTAATGTGTGAAATGTCTTTTAATTTTTTGTTTGTTTGTTTAGTAAATTAACAAACAAATATAAGAGCCACACTAACCAATAATTAGAAATAATATCATTGGTAAATTAGCAAATTAGTAAATAAAAATTACAGTTAGATCTTCTGGAATATGGACACATTTCCACAAACTGATATATAATATATATAAGTTTTTTTTTTGTTTGTTTTTGTTTCGTTGTGTTTGTTTTAAACATGTTAAATATTACCTACACAATATTTCTTCCTATATCTATCAAATAAATACAATAGAGTAAAATATTTCCCACTGAAATACACTGCACAGTAAAAGTACCTCTGGGCACTCACACACAGACTGACCTCTAGTAAAGACAGGCAGTTGTTTTGTTGTTATGAAAACATTATTTAACGCACAGGCGGTTCACACCCACGTTGTGTGACCATAACCTAACTAATCCTGCACAGCTGCAGCTGCAGCAGTGTTGCTGTGACTGTATCCGGGCCGTGTGCTCGTCTACTTCCCGTGTGTACTTCATAAAGTCGGGGCTTACAGAAGGTAAGGAGCGATCGATTGTTTGCATCAAGGCACTAACAGTTTGAATGTTTTAATGCAGTAGGTGATGTTGACGACTTAGTTTATATGTTGTTGCTGTTATATTTGCGCGCTGTGCCGTGAATCCGCTGCTTTTATTTTGACATTGCAAGGTGAACCGCTAGCTAACCTAGCTAAGCTAGGCTAGCGTTAGCCTAAACATGGAGGTCAGTGTGCACTCTGTCTGTGCTATAACATTTGATGAACCCCCGATTTAATGTTATCAGTAATTAATCGATGTTTTCACAGGTGTGTTTGACCTAAAATGTGACATCTGGAGTGCTAGGAATGATCGCATTGCTGACACCCTTCGTTAGCTAACGTCAAAGCTAACTGCACTGGTCTCAGGAAAAGTTACACAAGTGCAGCTGCTGTTGTTTTGATGCTGCATAACAAGTTGTTTGATAGTTATGACCAAAGATTGATAAAGCAAGACTTCTGAATTAGCACAAATAATGCCATGTTATGGCCATTTAAATACTTATAGTAATAATTTTCTCATATTGAGGTGATTCTTGTCTATTGATTTGACGTGATTTGTCTATTTGGCTGCTGCACTGTGTTTTCACGGATTTGGGTGCAAGTGTTTTTACACTTATAAATAGAGCAGATATGATGCCAGCTGTCAGTACTTGACATTTTTCCTGACAGAAATCAGTTTTAACAATTACTTCATAATTCAAAAACCACTTGTGTTAATGGTAACAATGTTAGCGGATAAAGGATAGCCTGTATACTTGTGCCACTGTTTCTCCATAGAACAACATATTCTACTGGGCTATATTTAACAGTAATACCGATTTCTTTAAATTTAGTAAACTAAATTTAATCTACTAACTTTGCTCATGTTAACATTTTACCACTTGTTACAGTTTGTCCTCTTTGCAGGAAGGATGCTGTCCTTGTCCCGAGCAGTAGTGAGCGTGGTGGGGCGTGCCCCTGCTGCTGTCAGTCAAGGTGGTGTGACAGCTATCACCCGATTCAACAGCACAGCACAGGTGCCTGAATTATATTTTGTTAAAATTAACATTTTTTTATTTAAAAAGCAAGAGTGATGTTTAATATCTTATGTCTGTCAAATCTTTCCAGGGTGCTCCTAAGAAAACTACATTTGGACCACTGGCAGACGAGGACAGAATTTTCACAAACCTTTATGGCCGTCATGACTGGAGGTAGCACCAATATGTACAATATCAATTTTTATTTGATTGATCGTGTTCTAGAGTAAAAAACAATCTCATGAGCAAAAAAAAAAACGAGAAATTTTTAACTCCATTGGTCATTTCTAAAAACAGAACATAGTCTTGACCTACTCATATTTGTGCTTCAGGCTGAAGGGAGCATTGAAGCGTGGCGACTGGTACAAAACTAAGGAGATCCTTTTGAAGGGAGTCGACTGGATCCTCAATGAGATCAAGACTTCTGGTCTGCGTGGGAGAGGTGGAGCTGGTTTCCCTACTGGCATGAAGTGGAGCTTCATGAACAAGCCCAGTGATGGCAGGTCAGTGATAAAATCGGCAGATGCACAAGCTTTTTGTTATGTGGGAAACAATAAATCCAGATTTGTCTGGATTAGTTTGGTAGGTCAGTCTTAATTGAATGAATGCTACTCAAAACTGTTTGGACTTATCCTTGACAATGGCTGCTTTGTGGGGAATTAAAGACACCTGCTCTACAGTATTTTTACCAACTTCTAATGTCTTTCTTTAGGCCAAAGTACCTTGTGGTCAATGCAGACGAGGGAGAACCTGGCACGTGTAAGGACAGGGAGATCATGAGGCACGATCCACACAAGCTGGTGGAAGGCTGCCTGATTGCTGGGAGAGCTATGGGGGCGCGTGCTGCTTATATCTACATCCGAGGAGAGTTCTACAACGAGTCGTCCAACCTGCAGGTGAAAATGGGCAGAGTGAAACCTAAGATTTAAACTCTG
Source organism: Helostoma temminkii (assembly GCA_900302695.1). Lineage (NCBI taxonomy): Eukaryota > Metazoa > Chordata > Actinopteri > Anabantiformes > Helostomatidae > Helostoma > Helostoma temminkii. The sequence continues at coordinate 7,003 of OMLM01004036.1, read as the reverse complement.
AGCTGTAACATACTGTTTCTTATAAATCTCTTAGACCCCATGTTCTTTGGTGTATGATATACTCCCAACAAATGTCAACCAGCTGTGTTTAGCTTTAAACCTTTATTTTTCTCTCATTGGTCCCATCATGGTGTATCCTTGTACATGCAGTATGTTATACATATTTTTATATGCATTTTATGGCTGTAAATGAGAGTAGATTCATGTATTAGAGAGCATGTGTTATGAAGATGTTGGACTGCAGCAAAATCTCTGACAGTCATATTTTCATAAATGAAGTATTTTGTACTATAAATACATTGTCCTCAAAGATGACTGAATAATCAGAGCTTACTTAGAGTTTTTAGCTGCACTTACGATCTTTTTCACGTGTTATCATTGCTCAACAAGGAACATCAATGCTTAAATCCCATGTATTAATTTTATTATGCTTGATACACTTGTCACCTTAGAATGAACAAACTTTATGTGACTTTATGTATAACACAACATATGGTTGTGCAAGACTGTGATTCATCAGATAATCATATATTTAATCTGTTTCTAGGTGGCTATTAATGAGGCCTATGCTGCTGGGCTGATTGGGAGGAATGCATGTGGCTCTGGTTATGACTTTGATGTGTTTGTAATGCGCGGAGCTGGAGCATACATCTGTGGAGAGGAGACTGCTCTTATCGAGTCCCTGGAGGGAAAGCAGGGGAAGCCACGTTTGAAGCCCCCATTTCCTGCTGATGTGGGTGAGTATCAGTGCCCTGGCAGGTTGCAGAAAATATTATTAGACCACAACTAGTATAATACAATGCTTTTTCACACTGGCAACATTTTCTTGAACTTACTAGTAATCATGATGTGATCCACAACTGGATTACTGCTGGACATGTGGTGGGCTTTCCAAATGAAAGCTGTTCTCAAATGCTTGCATCAATCCTGCTGTTGTCTTTAAGGTGTCTTTGGTTGCCCGACAACTGTTGCCAATGTGGAGACAGTATCTGTGGCGCCTACCATCTGTCGCCGCGGAGGCTCGTGGTTTCTGAGCTTTGGGAGAGAGAGAAACTCTGGCACAAAGCTCTTCAACATCTCTGGTCATGTTAACCACCCCTGCACTGTAGAGGAGGAGATGTCCATCCCGCTGAAAGACCTCATCGAGAGGCATGCAGGTACATGACACAACGTTGGATGAGCCTATTATAAATTTCCATTTATAACAACATATTAGACTAGGGTATTTATAATGTGAGGTGTGGGATTTTGTCCAAAAATACTGGTGAATCAAAGAAAATTTCTCGTGAATTAATAAATTACAACTGGTGGCAAGGGACAACCTACATCCTTCACTTTATCTGCATGTGTTCCTGCGCCAAGCAGGTCATGAACTGAAAAGATTAAGATTACTTAAGCCTAAGAAAATGCGCAGGGTTTTTTTTTCTTCACATAATTGAAGCCAACATCTGTCTTGTAGGTGGAGTACGTGGTGGGTGGGATAACCTGCTGGCTGTAATCCCCGGTGGCTCCTCAACACCATTAATTCCCAAGAAAGTGTGTGAAGAGGTGCTGATGGACTTTGACGGCCTGATCCAGGCTCAGACTGGCTTGGGCACAGCTGCTATTATTGTCATGGATAAATCAGTAAGTTTGTCACCTCGGCAGCATAGTTGACCGTGCATAAAGAAATAAGCAAACATCTGTTATATTGATGGATGCATTGTTTCCATAGACTGATGTTATCAGAGCCATTGCCCGCCTGATTGAGTTCTACAAACATGAGAGCTGTGGCCAGTGCACACCCTGCAGAGAAGGCAAGTACACACAACTGCGTTTTTCAGTGTCTTGTGATGCCTTTAACAAACAACTAGATTATAATTTATTCCCCTTTGGATGCTTTCTCTAGGAGTGGACTGGATGAACAAGATGATGTGGCGTTTTGTGAGCGGTAATGCACGGCCAGCAGAGATCGACATGATCTGGGAGCTCAGTAAGCAGATAGAGGGACACACTATATGTGCCCTTGGTGATGGTGCAGCATGGCCTGTGCAGGTAAATGCACTCATTGTCATCAGGCATTTTCAGATTAACTGGTTCTGAGATACAGCTTGTATTGAATTAATCTGAGCAAAAATTTTACAAACAAAAGTTTTATTACCAGGCTGTTTTTTCATCAGCTACAAGCCAAACAAAAATTGGCAAGATGTCTGTTAAATGCACTAAATTTCCAAAAAACAATTTATTTTTTCTGTATCTTTAAGTAATCTCTGTCAGACTAGAACACATGTAATTAACACATTTAAATATGGGCTTGTAGTTGGTAAGCGTCTCAGAGTAGCAAATTACTCCTATGTAGGAGAACTTTGGAGGTGTCCTAACTAGTTGCCAGGAGATGGTGTTCAGACAGTCAGATGTGTGTAAAGTCTGTGGGAGGAAAGATGTTCCTAACACTCAAGGACACTCAACTTTGGGTTTGGTGCCACCCTAAGGACACAACCACCTGTGGACTTGAATCAACTTTAATTGCTCTTATGCCAATGCAGATGATATGCAGATTCTTTATTTCCCCACTATGCAGTGTGAAATCAGTTTGTATTTAAGCATATCACTAATTTAACAGTGATGTGTCACTGACAGCACACATTAAAATAATCGTCTGACAAAGACGCTGATGTGAATCAGAAATGTGATCACAGCATTAACAACGGGCTGTAGATGTGAGTTACCTGATCCTTTGGGGGAAATGGTCACAGACCCACACACACCTCAGCATCAGAGCAAAATAAAACTTGCATTTTTAATCATGTTATCAAAAGTGCGATCAAGGGCAAATATGGTTGGATGAGAATACTATATTATAATAATATAATAAATTGAAAGCATAGCTTGGCTTTTAATGTGTGTCCTGTTATGTTTTTTTTTAATTTAAACATAAAGACTTCACTTGAAAGCTGGATTTCTGCATTTCAGTTTTCAACTGTAAAACTACAGGATGTTAGTATAATCTGTCCTAGTAAGTTTTCCATTGTGATCTAAGACAGCCAGTGATTTTTACACTTTATCTCCACCAGTTTTCCTACACTAAGTTTTCTCTACAAACACACTTTTTGAATTCAAACAAAATAACTCAACTTCTCTCATTGTGTTCTCAGGGATTGATCAGACACTTCAGGCCTTTGATGGAAAGCCGGATTGCTGAATACCAGCAGCAGGCCAGAGCTTAAGCGGTTCCCTCAGCTCTGAATTTCTGCCCCATATGCCCTCAGCTCTGTATCTATGTCATTCACAGATTATTTAAATAAATAATGTGCCGTCTTACCACATCATCAT
>OMLM01004035.1:0-12083 GCA_900302695.1 Helostoma temminkii | reverse complement strand
TCATTAACATGAACAAACTGGAATCTATCTGACAGATAAGATTTAAACCAACCTAGTGCTGTTCCTTTAATCCCAATGACATGTTCCAGTCTGTGTAAAAAAATGTTGTGATCTATAATGTCAAAAGCAGCACTGAGATCCAGCCAGACAAGAACAGAGAGAAAACCGTTGTCTGAAGTTAATAGAAGATCGTTAGTGACCTTCACCAGAGCTGTTTCTGTGCTATGATGTGCTCTAAATCCTGACTGGAAATCTTCATACGGGTTATTCCGGAGCAGGTGGTCACGTTGCTTAGCAACTTTTAGCTTTTAGCTTTGAAGGGCAGATTGGATATTGGTCTATAATTACCTAAAGTCCCAGAGTCAAGGGTTGGTTTTTTAAGTAATGGTTTAACTACAGCAAGTTTGAAGGCCTTTGGTACATAGCCTGTTAGTAGAGATGAGTTAACCTGATCTAACATGGACATCCTGATTAAAAGTAAAACTTCTTTGAGCAGTCTAGTGGGGATGGGGTCTAAGAGACAGGTTGATCGTTTAGATGAGTTAATGATTAAGGTTAACTCAGCATGAGGAGGAGGGAGGAGGTGGTCTAAGTAACTCTGAGGTCTGATAAACAAATCTAGAGCTGCTGTATATTCAGGTCTGTCCATTCTAGTTGCAGGGATGATCTGATCATTTTTTTTCTCTAATGGTTATGATTTTATTAGTAAAGAAATTTATAAAGTCATTGCTACTGAGAGTTAAGGGAAAACTGGGCTCAACAGAACTATGACTCTTTGTCAGCCTGGCTACAGTGCTGAAAAGAAACCTGAGTTTATTTTTATCTTCCTCTATTAACGAGGAATAATATGTTGATCTTACCTTACTAAGGAATTTATATTTTATTAAACTATCTTTCCAGACTAATATAGATTCATCTGAATTAGTGGAACGCCACCTCTTTTCCAGCTTTTGCGATGTCTGTTTTAAGCTACGGATTTGTGAATTATACCACGGAGCTAACCTCTTCTGATTCACTAGCTTCTTTTTCTGAGGGGCAACAGTATCCAGTACTGTTTGCAGTGAAGCTGCAGCATTATCTACAAGATAATCTACTTGAATAGGAGTAAAGTTCAGAAAGCTACTCTCCTCTGTGTTGGTACATGGTACTGAAGCGATACACTGATCTAATGTCAATTTTTGGTGTTTCTTGGCCTAGGCAAGTCTCTTCTGCTTGTTATCCTTCTGAAATAATGGTTTCTTTGCCACAATCTGAGCATGAAGGCCTGACTCGTGCAGTCTTCTTTGAACAGTGGATGTTGAAATATATCTGCCACTTGAACTCTGAGAAGCATTTATGTGCGTTCTAATCTGAGGTGCTGTAAACTGGCTGGTAATTCTAACAAACGTATTCTCTATATCAGAGTTAGTGCTTGGTCTTCCTTTCCTGGAACAGTCCTTAAGAGAGCCAGTTTCATCATAATGTTTTATGGTTTTAGTGAGTACACTTAAGGATACATTAAAAGTTTTTGAGAATTTTCAGATTGACTGACCTTCATTTCCTAGTAATGATGAACTTTAATTTCTCTTTACTTAACCGTTTGTTGCCTTATCATGGATAGGTACAGTAGCTGTATTAGCAATAATATGGTTATTGACTCTGTAGTCACCCTTCCTCTGTACAAGACAAATGTTGGTATAAAGCACATTAAGAAAGCCACAAATGTCACAGATGAACTCTTGACAAGTCAGTCTGTGAAATGAAACCAAGCGACTACCTCGTGAATCTGATGAGATAGTGCCATGAGTGTGAAAAAGCTAAATGTAGCTAATATGAAACATTTTCTAGGTTTTTTTGTTTACTACATAATTCCATATGTGTTCTTTAGTTGGGATGTCTTCAGTAATAATGTGCAATGTTGAAAATAACCACTAAAGGAGAAGGTGTGTCCAGATTTTTGATTTGTAGTGCATAATTGTTTATACTAATGCTACTAATCTCTTAGAGAGCAGTATTTTAACACACTTAACACTAAATACCAATCATATTATTCAGTGTTCTTCAACAATTTCAACTCTTTTCCACCAGCAAATGCACACAGATGTCGCCACGGGTCAGATCCATAGTGAGCTGCATGACAGTGTTGCTGCTCTGGAACAGCTCATCACGGAGTTGCAGGAGCTGAGTGCAAAGCTGAGGGACCAGTCGCAGTGACAGTTGCCACAGATGCACCCCAGAGATCCTCAGAAAAAAGGATGTCCCAGAATGGAAAAACAATATACTCAGTAATTATTATGTTTTTATACTCAATGACTGTAAGGTATCAAACAGTAAAAAAAATAAATAAAAAAAATTCAAATGCTTCTTTTTTTTCACTTTTCTACACCTTGCACGTGGTTATTCAAGATCCAAGGTTTAAAAAACTCAAAGAATAATTGTTTTGCCTGTTACAGCTCCTCTCTGATCAAAACAAAGCATAGAAAAGAACCACTCCCAGGAAAAGATCCATTCCAACACAAACAACAAAGAGAACACACTGACAAAATTAAAAATGTACAGTACTGATATAAATAATGTTTATGATCCAATCAAATCAAAAGTTTTTAATGTGTCAGTTCCCAACACCTTTGCGGTAGGCGGAGGAGTTGTAATGTTGTAATGTCTAATGGCCACTGGGAGGAAGGATCTCCTGTTGTTCTCTGTTGAGCACTTGACATTGATCTGACACTGTGCTCCTCTGTCCAGTCAGTACACTGTAGTGGGTGGGAGGGATTGTGCAGGATTGAGAGTTTAGACAACATCCTTCTCTTGGCCACAGTGTGCAGAGGGTCCAGCTCCACGCCCAGAACAGAACCAGCCCTCCTGATAAACTTGTCTGGCCTGTTAGTTTCTGCAACCTTCATACTTGAGAAACCCAGAAACGTGTTGAACATATCTGTTTTTTGTCAGTCTCTGGTTAAATACTGTTGTTCCTCTGTGTTGTTTGAGGTTTCAAGCCTCCAGCTATAATGACTCAGCTAACCCACCTGCTTCCTTTAATTTTATAACATAGCCATTATTCGTTAGTAGAAAAACACCCTTTGGTCTAATTTCTAACATACGCCAGATTATTTTTTTATTGCTGACCATCTTGCAAAAGCTAGAACATATTACTGGACAGCTGAAGTGTAATGCGCTACAGAACAATTAGTATAAATGTTGTTTTTGCTATTCCCTGGGTTTCTCAGTTTTGCAGTGATGAGTGTAGTCCAGTGTGACTACACTGTGACACCAGACTTTCTGACACAAATGCAACAACTTGAAGATTTCAACCAGAGAGGGCAGTGAAGCTCTGTTGTTTGGCTTGGTGTGAAAATGGCCTTTAAGAATGTCCCACTGCAAGTATGAGAAGTCACTGTCAACATAGTTTCAATCTTCTAGCTTCAACAAATGCTGTGATGACTTCTCTTACACACATTTGTGCAGAAAGTTAGATGAGAACATCAGCAGCACTCGTAAATGTTTGTTAACCATGGAGGTAAATATTCACACATACTCTAGGTCAGAGGTAGCCAACCCTGGTCCTAGAGAGCCACAGCCCTGCTTGTATTCCAACTGTCCCTGCACTTACAGCTCCTGATTATCTGAACACACCTGATCCAGGTAATCAACAGTGGAAAACGGAGGGATAGCTGGAAAACAAACAGGGCTGTGGCTCTCTAGGACCAGGGTTGGCCACCCCTGTTCTAGGCGTTGAAGTCAGACTGTAGAAGTCTCAAACTAGAGAATCTTTGGAATAGGTCAATACACAGAACAGAAACTGTGGACTTTTACATTTAAAAAGGGGGCTGACATGTGACATGCACCCCAGTACAGTTTTTAACATAATCCAGCCAATAAACCCATAAAATAGTTGTAAAAGGTTTGTGCCATGTCACTAATTATCTCTAAACAGTCCTGCTGTGAAACTGACAAATTGTCATCACTCAGACGTGAGCACACACATGGGTTTATCCACTTCTGTGAGGTCTGAGCTAACCCAGTAAAAAACAAAATACTTTAAAATAGTAACACTTACTACAAACTATGAACTAAACCCAGGTTTAGGTCACAGACAGTCAGAATCAGTTCATCTTTGATCTCGGTCTTGAAGTTAATCCAGAAACCACGAACTGATCATCACACCAATGCACGCACACACAACACACTGAGCTGTGTATTCCAGGTGTTCAGCTGCTGGCTCATCCAACCTGCCTGCCTGCCTGTTGCTTGTTGTTATCATTGGTTTTGTGACCTGTTGTTTTTTTCTCTCTTTTTTTTTGATTTTTGATTTGATTTGTTATGATTTGGCACTATATAAATAAACTTTGGATTGTGGATGCAACAATGGCAGACACTGAATGATTGGTTAGAAACAATTATTACTGATTGATCAAGTCCAGGCTACAGTTTTGAGAGGTCATCCAACATACCTAACAATACTCATTTAAAATAACCTGCTGAATCCAAAATCTAAAGCAAAGTTAGATCTTTATTTCCTTAATTGTTTAAACTATTTTCTTTTATCTATAAGTTTGAAGTTATGTAACAAGTTATTGTGAGTTCCCTCTTTCTGAAAGCGTACCAACAACTTTGTCCACATTTGTGTGATGGAGTTATCTTCATCTGCCAGTGAGTCAGCCATTTTGGAGTTCAGTACTGTAAGTTCTCTAACACAGCCATTCATGTGCATGTGAGTTTTAAAATGGCTATTAAAAATAGAGTACATGCTCTGATGCTCTGAGAGATCATTTCTCGACTCAGCCAGAGTTGTGCTCAAAAACACACGAACTTACTAAGTAAGTATGTAGTAAGAGGCCCACTCATCCCTGCAGTTAGTAAAAGGACGATCCCACTATCTTCCACAAATTGGTTTTCTCACCCAGCAGGAAAACAACCTTGCTATTGTTCTTGGTTTTTATCTCCTCTTTTTTACACTATAGTGAAGCATGTGTTTCATTTTGCCTGGGCCTTTGTATTTCTAAGTGCACGCAGTCTCTAGCGCTGCTTTGAAGGAAAACCCTATGTTGCAGACAGATAAGAATGGAAAAGCCATGTTTTTGATAGGGAGATACTAATGCTGTTTATGAAAGCCAGTGTTTATGGATGATATGGATCTTATCACGTCAAAGATTGGAATGCTAACAATATGCAATGTACATGAGCTGCATGTTAGAGAGGTACACTTAAAGCACTGGTTGGTGTTTTTACTCTCATTGCTCCAGATGTCCACATCGTAAACTGTGTGGGCTGCCAAAGGTTAGACAGCTCACATTCCAGCCTCACATCAAATAAAACCCTATGAGCCATTTCAGGCTCAACCTCATTCTTTAATCAGCACTTTATATAATACTCAGGCACAAGATCATTCAGCAGTGGTGACTAATCTTCTTAATATGACTGTATGCTTCCCAGATCTAGTGAGGTAAACCATGTAAGCATGATTTGTCAGAGCTCTGCCTTCACCCAGAGGACAGCTTTCAAAGAAGCAAACATGTGTTTGCCTTTTCTGCTCCAGACTGACTCCCACAATTCCTGGTATTCCTTAGTAAGAAGTTCTGGAGCTGATGTCACCACTCACAAAATGCACATTACATCACATCTTAGTTAACATGGGAAAGAGACTATTTTAGTTTGGAAAGATGTAAAGAGTGATTCATAAGCAGGGATTTGAGCAAGATTAGAGTAACTTTCCAAACTGAATAAATCTCTGACAAGTCAGAGTAAACTTGTCTGTGAAGGTTCTGTTTAGTTTTGTAAAGTAGCAACTGGATTTATTTCTTGGTTCTTGAAGATGTTTTGCCTTCCATCCAGAAGGCTTCATCAGTTCTGACTGACTACCTGAGGCCAGGTGTTCACAGGTGTTTGGTCTCTCCTATGTAACGATCTGCACTATACTGCAGATATTACATTGCTCTGTTTGTGTCTGGGTGTTTTGTCCTTGGGGTGGACCAGTCTCTGTCTCAGTCAGTTGCTGGGTTTGAAATGTACTGGGATGCTGTGTTTATTGAAGATCCTCCTGAGCTTTTCAGACAGTCCAGCAACATACGGAATGACAATGTTATTTCATCTGTTCTTTTCTTTGTCCGTGCCAGTTCTTTTGGATCTTTTGGTGGATTTGGCAAATGACCAGTTAGGATGAGCCACATGTTTTTAGTGACTCCTTGATGTGTTTATGTTCCTTCTGTTTCCCCTCTGTCCTGGAAGACACGATTTCTGCCCGATGGTGTAGGGTTCTGATTACTCCCAGTTTGTGTTCCAGAGGGTGGTGAGAGTCAAAGAGTAAATACCGGTTGGTGTGTGGGTTTTTTTTGTACATCTCAATGTTGAAGCGCTGTATGTTGCTGGAGTGTCTGAAAAGCTTCAATAAATATAGCATCCCAAAGACAAGGGCCACTCCTTTGAAGACAGCAAAGTTCATATCTGGACAGGGAGGACAATTGGTTCAAACAAGGTGTCAGAATAGCTGTTCATGCCAGATTGAACGCCATCGTTATACAGAGGAGATGGTTTACGGCACAATCTATCACCCACCTACAATGCAATACTTTTATCACTACCCAGTCGGTCGTTTACACCTGGTCTCAGGTGGTCACAGTGACACACCTGAAAGACAGGAAGATCTACAACACACAGAAGTGCTGGCAACTCCACAGTGGTTATAAGCCAACCTTTGTGACAATTATTGATGAACGCATGTCACCTAAATAATAAAAGAATAGTTTGCAACTCGTCATATTTTTTTAGGATTTTCCATGCACTAAGGTTGCTCTGCTTCAGTCACGCCAAGCTGAGCCAAGCTGAGCCAAGCTGAGCCAAGCTGAGCCAAGCTGTGACAACACATTCCACTATAGCTTCACAGCAGGGGACAGCCTCGCTGTAACGCCCTGCTCTGATCACGACAAGCTGTTGTCAGTCTCTTCACCTTAGCTGTGACCCGAACTCTGAGGAGAAAACTGTTCACTTCTTCAGTTCTGTCTGAATCTCTGGGGTTGATAGTTTAGTTTTACTGCTGTTTGTACTTTCACATATCAGCCTTGTTTTACTGTTGACTGATTGCTTTCAGCTGTAGCTGTGATGCTGCTCATGCAGACTGAACATTTCCTGCTGTTGTTGCTGCACATTAGACAGACCTTAGCACTAAGAAGTGATATGAAAATACAACTTTGTCCATTATGGATTTTGTCCAGATATGGACTACAATTAAGTGATCTGTGGGTGAGAGCAAACCAAAACAACAAAGTTGTGAACTAGACAGTTAAGCAATGAGCTGGAAGTTCATTTATATAGCATGTTTCTTGACACCACAAGGTGCTTTACAATAAAATTTTAAAATAATACATACAGAACAATTTCTGCATGGTGGTTGTAGGTCTCCACCAACAAAAGTTTGCTAAGGTTTGTGTACATGTCTGTCCACACTCATATTCTAATAAGTTCATGCATGAGTCCAAGTGAACATTGATGCCAGATTTAATAAGATTTCCTCCATGTGTCTCTGAGATATGGTGTTGAGAACAGTGGAGGTCGACCACCAAAATCTAATCACAGGATATGTCTTTGCTTGCTTTTTAAATGTTTCCACAGACTTCACAGAGCAGAGAATTCCAGAGCCCAGAGCAAACTTTTCTTTAGGTTTTCTTTTTAGCTTTTTCTTTAGTTTTGATTATGAAGAGGGAAGATCACATCAGAGGAGCTTAGAGACCTGCTGGTGATGTAAGGTTGCCTGACCATGGCAAGCTCTGAAAGTAATCACAAATATTTTGAAATCAATTAAGATTTGCATGAGGATCTAGTCAAGACCTTAGCAACAGCATTCTGGACCACTTGGACCACCACCAGAGATGTTTTGCTAAAATGAGTAGAGAAAGTCATCTGGTCAGAATAAAATAAAATAGGGATTGATCATCTCCACCTCAGCCTGGAGATCATAAATCTGAGTTTAGTGATGTTCCTTACTTGAAAGCAAAGAGTCAAACAAGTCTGGACCACCTAGTCATAACTGACACAAAGATTTCACAGATAAGGAAGGAGAACCAAAACTTTCCTGCATCTTTGGTACTGGTAGGGGACCAAACAAGGAGCTCAGTTTTCTAATCACCACAAACACTGAAGGCAGTATCATTGGAGTGCTGTATGAAGGCCCAGATTACTACAGTCAGACCTCTCCTTCAAGTCAGTACTTAGTAGATGCACATTTGGCACTGGTTACAGTGGGCTTACAAAGGGGATCAAGAATGAACAGCTCTTTTCAAGTCCAGTCACAGCTTTTCAGCTGGACCAAGGTCTGGATTCTGACTCAGACCTTATTGTTGTTTTGAACCTATTAGTGTAAAACTTTAGCCACATGGACTCATTGCCTTGTTGGAAATCATAGATATCCTGCAGACTTCATCAGGTTTGTCTCCAGGATTTGGTGTGGTTACAACTGAGGTTTCTGAGAGCAGTGATTCTATTCAATTCAATTTCAATTCAATTCAATTCAACTTTATTTATATAGCGCCAAATCACAACAAAAGTCATCTCAAGGCACTTTACAATGTAAGGTTTAAGACCTTAAGATCAACTAAATGATAAGAAAAACCCAACAAATCCCCCTTTGAGCAAGCACTAGGCAACAGTGGAGAGGAAAAACTCCCTTTTTAAGAAAGGAAGAAACCTCCAGCAGAACCAGGCTCAAGGTGGGCGGCCATCTGCCTCAGCCGGTTGGGGTGAGTGGAAAGAAAGAGAAAAAGAGAAAAGAACAGCAGATCACACAACCAATAACAACAACAAGCAACAGGCAGGCAGGTTGGATGGGCAGCAACTGAAGCCAAAAACATGAGCTGAAAGATGCTAAAAATCCCCCTAGAGATGAGGAGAACTGCATTCTTTAAAAGTGACACCTCTCACATTACATATACTGTAAATGTCCTTTTGATTTTGGCATAAGTGTTAAAAGTGGCCTTGACATAATTTGTAAAACTTCTTCAATTCAAGATAGTTTCTCAAAAGTAGAAGTAGGTCATTTGGAAGTTGAGAGACAAACTTCTTTCTCATTAGGTAAAATCTTTTCACTATCTTTTTAAGATCTAATGGTCACATTCCTTCTTACACCTTTCATGGTAGAGTACTGAAACATGACTCAACTTCGATATATGTTCATCTCGATGAGATTTTTTACCTACAGAGAAGTAGTAAAGTCTTTTTCTTTACCATAGCTGAGGAGTTAGCCCAGCAGACAAAACATTTTCCTGCTTCTGTACTCCAGACACTGAGGAGCTTCACTTGAGGGTTGTAACAGTCAAAGGGTCTGAGACAGAAGTAGAATGACAGCATTAATCATTTTAGTACCGTGTTTTGAGCGACTGAGTGACTGACTGAGCTCTTTAGAAAACATAGTGATACTATAAGTTAAAACCATAAGATAGAATATATTGTTTTGATATTTTAAATAGTTCTATAAATCCATGCTCCATCAACCGAGCTTTCTGGTACTTAGTGTTTCCCTTGACCTCCTGAAAACACTAACAGTGTTGTTGTGTGTCACCCAGTCATGGGGTAAATAAACAAACTCTCTGCCCTGATTTTGAAACATTGCATCATGTGTGACTACACATCATGGCTGCAGTTCTCATAGCCTTGTCATGTGTTTCTTAACTAAGTTGGCAAACAGCTCGTAGCCTCCACCCTCTCTCTCGTGAAAGCTGGTACATAGTCTGCTTCTGGGTTCTTCCCATCATAGGTTGAACTTCAGCAGCAGAGTCCACCACTGAAATCTGTCTCACACATATGAAACCATCAACAAACCTCATGCAACAAACACATGCACACATTACACCACTGAACAGATGCAGAGGACGTAAGAAATCAGCCTTCTTAAAGGTAAACTGTGGTGGAAAATGGCAAAAGATCTAAAAAGATTTTCTAATATGAGAATTTTATACTTTGATTGCAGAGTTATGTGTTCGATTGTGTATAAGTGGCAGTCGTATTGATAATGTATTGGCAGAAAGTCCATGCACTTTTTCCCAAGCATTTTTAATAAATATACAGAAGAAAATTTAACAAATCTATGTATACTCATCACCACAGAGTAAATTAACAGGGAGTTGTGGGTATTGAAGTCCAGGAGAAACAGGAAGTTTTGATTATTAGATCATCTACACTTACTGCTCTGACCATTAAGTCACTGCTGTTAACACCATTTTAAAATTCCATAATCAAAAACTGAAGCCCATCATGAAAATGGTTGTAACTGTGAATGTGTTTTCACAGATCTGGACAAAAAAACCTACACCACCACTGTTCTGATTTACATTAAGACCAGCCTTGAACATGTAACCACTAAGAAATGCATCTGGTCATCCAGGAATTCCCATTCCGAAAACCTCTGAGGGGTACAGACCCTCCTGAAAGAACAGAATGCAGCATTTAAACTGCAGAACTAGACACAACCTGAAAGAGGAAAACACTGAAAACCTCATCTTATCAATGGGGATTCAAAACATACGTGGCAAGGCAGTCAATACATCACCAATTATAGGGGCACCAGGAACCACCCATAAACAGTAACACCAACCTCTCAGAGGAGCTTAATTCTTCTTTGCCCGATTTTGAATCCCAGGGGCTAAGATGGAACAGTGGCCCCTCTAGCTGCCACACACACCCCACTGACCTTACAGGTACATGAAGGGAGGAGAACCCTCTGCTTTGTGAGTGCCAGGAAGGGATCCAGATGAGAGATCAGAGACTGTACACAACAATTAAAGATGTCAGTATTTACCAACATCTTAAATCTCTCTCTGTCTCAGGCCACTGTACCCACCTGCCTCAAATCACCAACTGTTATACACGCCCAAATAAAGTAAAATCACATTTTTGAATGACTAGACCGGTAGCACTCCCCCCTGTCATTATGAAATGTTTTGACAGACTAGTCCTAAAATACATCAAATCTACCTTCCCTATTGACCCTGACCAGTACCAGTTTGACACGAGACGCCCTTTTCTCTGAACTATTATCTTCCACGGCATCCATTTATGATGATGCAGCTCAGCTGTAGATCAGCTGTCAGTCACACTTTAGAACTGCTGTGGTCCCTTTTGTTAGACTGGAGAGTAGACTGGACAGTAATTAGAAAATGAACGTTGTGTGGAGGAACCACTTGTAACATTAGTTCTGTTTGTGTTTGATCTGTTCATAACAAACAGCTGAAAGTAATTTTTGGCAAAAATAAATAAATAAATAAAACAAAATAAATACATTATAAATAATTACCATATCTGGATAATTGTTGATAATAATTTTAAGAGTTTTCTCTGGTCCCCTTCCCAATCTGACCAGTGATGACATGTTTAGCCGCATGTCATCATTTAACCACTGGCTGTCTAAGTGGTATCCGGCTAACAACATGGGCTATATAGACAATTGGAAAGGTTTTTGGGGAAAACCTGGGCTGATAAGGAGAGACGGCATCCATCCGACTTTTGGTGGTGCTGCTGCTCTAATTCCTAGAAATATGGCTGATTCTATTAGACACCCTAAACCCTGACTATTCAGAGTGGAGCCCAGGACGCAGAGACCTAGTCTTACGCTCCCCTCTGCAACCCTCTCTCAACTGTTACCCCCCCATAACTATGTAAACCCCATAGAGACAGTGTCTGCTCCCAGACCACCTAAATTACATAAACCAATGATCACCAGAGGAGTGGTTCATAACTAAACTTAATAAAAATAAAGACCACTCCTCTTACTGAACAAAATAAAAACAAAACAATAAAATGTGGACTATTAAATATCAGATCTCTTTCATCTAAATCCTTGTTAGTAAATGACTTGATAAGTGACCATCAGACTGATTTATTCTGTCTTACAGAAACCTGGCTGCAGCAGGATGAATATGTTAGTCTGAATGAATCAACCCCCCCAAGTCATATTAACTATCATGTTCCTAGAAGCACAGGTCGGGGTGGAGGAGTAGCTGCAATATACCACTCAGGTTTATTAATCAACCCCAGACCTAAACATAATTATCACTCATTTGAAAGTCTCTTGCTTAGTATCTCACTTTCAAACTGGCAAAGTCAAAAACCACTTGTGTTTG
>OMLM01004032.1:3261-23907 GCA_900302695.1 Helostoma temminkii | reverse complement strand
CTTGTTTTAATTCTGTCTGCATAATTACAAATGTGTATGGACAGTGCATGTGTACAGAGGAGGTTCTTATTGCTGACTGGCACAGCTCTTATTTCTATATTATGCTTTGGCAGGGGGATGAATGGTTATTGTTTGACCTGTACTTTTCAGTTTCTAATTTCAACATCAGACTCTTTCAAATTAATAAATGATCAGTCTGAAAGTGGTTAGAAAAGGAAATCAAACATTTTATAAATAACTTTGAGTGTACTGTAGCACTGACCTTGGTGCTCTTCTGTGAATTTATTGATGTTGAGAACTGCCTGGTTGAGGTTGTGCAGAGTCATCTGCTTCAGGTAACTCGGTAAACTCTGAAACTCACTCTCCGATACCACGGACAGACACACAGCTCTAGAGAAAGAACATGTACAGTTAAGAGAAACAGAAACAGCCGACACAAAATTAACACCAAGAGGCTACATATATCTCATCTTATTTGAACTTCTGTGAGGATAAGTGAGGAAGGACATTTGCACAATGGCACAGCAAACCAACATTCACAGATAAATGATATAATATTATACGATATATCCATCTAATTAGCTGGTTAGGTTATATGTAACGTTTACACTTTAAAGGTTATGTGCCCCCAGTTGTGTACAATAGTCCGAATCAGACCAAGTCTCTTAGCATGCTAATTAGCATGCTAGGCTAATATATTATCTTGGAGCCAAATCTTACCTAGACCACGTAACGATCTTATCTAATAAAACAGCTGACTGTAGTGTTCCTGGTGTGAACCTTGACCTGCAGTTCGTAGACAGGCCGAAGTAGACAGATGTGGCTAACTTGAACTTGTTTTGGTTCAAAGAAAGCCATCTGAAATTAGTTATTGTTACATACCTGTTTTTCTCTTTTTCTGGCCTGACATGTGGACGCACAACTGCCATGGAAGAAGCCTTTTTCAACTGAGCCTGAGTTACAAGCTATAAAATAAAAGTGGAAAAGAAACAGAGAAAGGTTTTAGATATTATATAAATTTGGTTTTAATATTGTCAAACCCAAGCCTGAATAAGTAAAATGTGGTACTTGTGCTTTTTATACACCGCTGCCATAAATACCAGTCGAGCCACAAGAGATAAAGATTTATGACATATTAATGTTATGAACACAAAGCAAGTTAATCCATGTCTACAGATGTGTATTATTAAAGGGAGAAAATAACTTACTTTACAGATGTCCTGTGTAACAGAGCTGAGGTCAGGCATCTCCGGAGTGCTTGGCTCTTGATAGTCCATCCTAATGCGAGGTGTCCCCAGGCTGAACTCCTGAGTGGGTCCGTCTAGCTCTAGAGTTTTGACAGCGGGCTCCTTGGTCACTTTTTCAAACTCGGTAGTCTTTGGTATTTTCGCATTTCTCTGGAGAAAAATACGTGATGGTTAAAAGACAGACGACCGTAAAACAGATGCTGTTTTACTGACCGGTGTAAAAACTGAAAACTGAAAATAATTCAGAATTTCTCTATTAAAATGAAATGTATCTGCAAGCCACATTTTTGTGACTTTGTCAGGATCCAATGTGAGAAATCACCAAAACACTCAAACCAAAGGGTAATTTGTGTCTGTGACTGCAAATCACCAGCCGTCAAGAGCCTGTGCTGCATTAAAAAACAAACAAAAGTGCAACCTGTGATTTATAAAAATATTTTTCTAAGGTCTTACACTTTGCAAAGAATTCCCTAAAACAGACTCCAGGTTGGGCATCTCTGGCATCTGCCTGTCCTCCACACCCATGATGGACAGCTCTGGAACATTGTACTCCCAGCTGCGTTTGGAGGCAGTTGCTTCAGTACGAGGTGGCGTTGGAAGTTCAAATGCGTCCACATCATAATCACCTTGCATGCTGATAGGCTCAGTCTGCCGTGCACTCTGTGAACACATGCAAAAGCACAAACTCTGAGCTGAAAGCATTTCTGTTCATTGGGTCTAAACAGAAAGGTAAGGAAATACAGAGATTTCTTTTAATCACTTTGCTAGTGGCTAAAAGTGACTTTTAGATAGCCAACACATTAAACACACACACCTTTTTAGTGCTGACCAGTCGGTTCACATATGGGGTTTGAAATGCTGGCACCTCTGGGGTGGTAGGCAGGTTTGCAGGACAATCAGGTGACTGTGGCTCACCTTGTGCTGGTGGAGAGCAGTGAGCGTTCGACTTTTTGATTTTGAACCCTGGCGTGCAAAGCACCGGCGGCTCTGGGGACTCCAAGTCATCTGATTAAGGCAATAAAAAAAATGTGACAAAGGGAAAAATCATTTCAGTGATTGCTCTCACTTTTGTAAGGAGGGTGGTAGTGTTTATTATTAAGTAGTATTGTGTAGTTTAAATCTTTAAACAGGTTTAATGAAAAACATCTTCATCTGAACAGCCCTGCAATAGACTGGTGAGCTGTTCAGGGTGTACCCTGCCTTTCGCCCATTGACAGCTGGGATAGACTCCAGCACTCTCACTACACTTTGACAGGAAAAGTGGTTAAGATTAAGACATGGATCTTTATCTACATTTCTAAATCTGTTTCTTTATTAATTTCTTAATATTGTGATGTTTTAGAAATGATAGAAGATGGATGACTGAAGAAAAGTTTGAACTATTTTAGTAGAATATTAGGGACAGAAATGTGGAGCTATGCCAAAAGGTGGGTGATTAGGACCAGAAGTGTCAGTTGAGTAAAACTTGACACAGCTGGTAAGAAATATCTGACCACATTTTTCATTTAGGAGCAACATGTTACTATGTTAATATTTAATTTAGATAAAGTTGTTGCTGAAATTTTACATTTTCATAGTTACTTAAAGAAAATGTAAAACAAAATAGAAAAACAATAATAATAGTTATAATAAGTATTGTCTTGGTACAGAGACTAGTGTACTACGTTATGAATAGTACTTTTTAGCACAATTACAAACATCTTACTCTGGTGTGTTAAAACAGAAGATGTTTGATCAGATATCAGATGTTTTTTTAATGTCACCACCCTTCACAGGTGAAGCAAGTCATAGATGTTATTTAAAGCTGGTGAAGATGAGGACAGATTTCTACCTCTTCTCTGCAACGTCTCTATCAGAGGGTTCACTGGTGGTCCAGGTTCAGGTCTGCTCTGAGATGCTCTGGTAAAGAAGAAAACATGCAGTGGAAGACCTCTAATAGTAATGCTGCAAATCCAGTTAGGGACAATAACAATACAATACATGCTCTGTAGACTATGTAATGCTAATTAAGCTCTACCTCAGGGGCTTTTCAATGTTTTTCCGGAACAGATCCATTGTGAAGTCATTGTTCAGACACACAGTGTGCTCTGAGATGCCAAAGTCATGCATCTGAGGCGTCTGTAGCTCATTGTCGTCCATCCGCAGGGCACATTTGGGGGTTATAGGCAAGGGTGGTGGTGCAGGCGTGTTGAGGGAGGGGTGAGGAAGGTTCATCTCGGGCATAGGGGGTACTTCAGAGCACCACTCTGTCCCAGCAAGAGCTCTCTTCAGCTGCATCTCAGACAAACCGAAGTCAGACAGCTGCGGGGTTCGCAGAACATCAGTGAAGGGCGGCGGTCCAGACACTGGAGGAGACGAGGAGTGATGACCTGCATCCTTGTCCTGGCTCCCCTCCTCTTTTCCTGCTGACTGAGTTTCATCCTCATCTGCTGCTTCAGCTTCTGCCTCCTGACTCTTGGCTTCTACAAACACATTTGTGTGCATCTCGTTTAATAATTGTAGACGTATCATTGGACTGCAGTACATCCTGTGTAAATATGTGTGATCATAACAGAGTGTAAAATATTACTAAATTATTAACCTTATGATTATAATAAATTATTTCAGTTCAGTCATATTTCAGGACAAACTGACGAACAGTTGCTGTTTCCATCTCCTCAATAGGAAGATTTTTTTTTTTGCAGATATGAAATTGATTGTTAAGAATATTTGATTTTTTGGTCAAACTAAGAAATTGCCAATGTCATTTTAACATTTCATACAGACATAACTTTTACACTCTTACAACTACTGTCATTACTTACTGTCTGGTCTCTGAGGAGCTTGGTAACCGTATTTTTCCCAGTGTCTCCTCAGCACCTGGATGTCCTCAGTGACTCTCTTCTCCATCACTCTGCTGGCCTCAATGAAGCGGCCCACCTCATTCACCTGAGCTTTCTGCTGAGCCAGCTTCCCCTGGATCTGCCCCTGTGTGAACACAGGGAGTAGACTCCTTCAAAATGAAAACAATTTATTGTGTGTGCTGATATTGCAGTGGTTGTGAGTAACGAATTGTTAGTGTGAAAGTACGTCTCTCTAGCCGGGACATTAAACTGTTAGCTGCGAGTCTGCATCCGTATCATCGGCAGAGGGAGTTTACCTGTGTTATTACTACCTACATTCTGCTGTCAGCAGCTCCTATAGTAGCACGTGACATCATTAACTCCATCATTAACTCCATCACGGCAATTTTACAAAAATCAGCATCAAAACTTCATAGTTCTCATAATTATTACAGCAGACTTCAACCATACATCCCTCCTCAACTATTCTGATCACGGTGTAGACTTCCCCTCCAGAGACAATAAATCTTTTACTGTGTGCAAACATGAAGGATGAAGGACACTTCCACTGCTTTCCCCCCTCAGCAGATAAGATCATATATATAATTACTGTGTATTTTACAAAATAAGAATTTACAATACAAAAGAGGAATATATGCTGTTAAAATGAAAACACTGACTTCCAACCTCTTTGGATTGTGACCCTTTATTAAAAATAAAACTTTGTCTTATTGACCTGTTCAGCAGACACATTGTGTAAAATAACTGAGTTTTCTTTATTCTTAAACTATGAATTATCTCACAACACCTCAAATGTATCTTGTGCTCCTTTGGGGTGGATTAATCACTTGGTTTGTCCGCTGTGAATTCTACTTTTACAGAGGTATAACTTGTCAGTTATTAATTGTCTGAAAGGTGATAATTATTGATAACTGAAGTCATAGTCGGTGGTGGATTCATGCTGCAGTGCATTATATTAAGAGATGTTTCTAATTTTTTGGCTTCTTCATTCATTTTAAATAGAGTGGCCAAAACATAATAACCTCCTCTTAGTGAGTGAGTGAGTGTATAAGTATACAAATGAATTAAAGTGTATCTTAAGAAATTTTAACCAGTTCCTCGACCAATAAAATGCTGTTTAAACTGATGTTTTTGACTGTAGCAGTGTTGGTCCTAAAATATCAGATTTTTGAACGGAGTTTGGTTGAACGCTACATTTTCCACCCCGCCAGTGTCATCCCTTAGCCAACGTTAGCGTTACCTTCAGGTTCCCCACTTCACAGTTCAGTTCATGGTAAGCTCGCATGGCTCTCGCCGTAGTTTCTGCAACAAGAACAAGTTCGCTAAGTCACTTACAGATGTTTTTAAGGGGTGAGCTACAGTCTTGCTGATCACTTGTCACTCACCGCTGTCATCGTCGTTGTTGCGGGTCTCAAAGGCGCGCTGGAGCTTGGCAGTTTCTGACTCCAGTGTCAGGGCCAACTTTCTCAGCTTGCTAAAGAACAATCTCGTCGGGTCCATTGTCAAGTAGGAGTCCAGATTACGCAAAACATCCAAAATTTATTTACTCGTACAAGTATACGAGCATTTGTTTACCTTCTTTCCCCCGACAGGAAAAACTTTTCGATTTTGGCGCCTCGGCCTTTTCCGGCTTTTAGCGGAAGCGTCTTCTTCTTCTTCTTCTTCTTCTTGTTCAAATTGTATTAATGGCGCCCCCTACATTAACAGCTGGAAAATGTCAAAAACAGTGAAAATACAGAAATGTAATTTTTATTCTGATCTTTTAGCTATTATATTTTTTATCGTTTAATATTTTACTGTATGTATTGTGTTTGATTGTACTGCGTATATACCCTATTATTTTAATGTATTATACAGTATTTTAATCATACAGATCTTGTAATACCACAAAAACATTAGTTAAGCGGGGTGTACAATTAGAGATAATTTATTAAATTATTAAAATAAATTAGACGCTATAAAATAATTTAATATAATATGATAGAAACATACAGTTGAATGAAAAGAGACACTTCTGTGCTTGGCTCTTACTTTAAATGCAAATGTTGCTGAAGTATTTATTGTTGTTTCTCAGGATATTGTCTTGGATTAAACAATGAGGGCATTGTCCCAGAAGATGGAGCTGTTTCACAGCAGACAACAGAAACAGTTGACCTTAGAGCAGGTTTAGATTTGTTATGCTGAGTTGAGATCTGCCATTAACATAACTTTTACTAAGGAGCAGTGACAGAACTGTAGGAAGGTCAAATAACTTTGAAACAGTTTGGAATCTTTGATCCAGACATTTTAAAAGACCCGTGTCAAATGCAGCCACAGGGGACCACTTTCACTTTCAGTACATCCATTAACACATCAGAATGTGAAAACCATCCATCTCTGCTGGTTGCTGAGCAGCATGCTACTCTGGACATTTCACTTTTAGTCTGAACTACATCTCCTATTATAGTTTTAATTACTGTATAAGACAAAAAAATAAAGTAAATAATTAATTTGTGAACTGGAACCGAGAAATATCTGGCAATTTAGTAAAAAAAAATCCTGAAAGTCTGATGCTAGTGATTATCAAAATAGTTGCACACTGATTTTACTGCAATCAGTCTAATTTTTTTGTTTTATTTAATCCTTGTTAGAATTGTGAGCTTCTGCACTCACTTTTGTCTTTGCAATCATACAAACCTCTACACATTTGGAAGAGTAACTTTGCTGTTATCATTTTCACCATTGTACTCCAAGTTCAGAGAGAACAGTAGGTGGGGAAATGTTATCACACAGAGTGGTATCTGAGCTGAGCGTATAAATATTGGACAAACTGTGAAGGTCAGTACAAACCTACACACAGAACGACTGAGGTGAGATTGCAAAGATTACTCACAAGGTTTAAAAACTGGTTAGGTCAATGAGATATCAGATTTAGTCCCATATTAATCATTTATAAATAAAGTTTTCTTTCATGGACTGTCAAGAGTGTAACTATTCAGTGTCTCTATAATTTGTCAGAACACAGGTGTGGAGATGGCGATGTTTGGAAGGGTTTTGGAGCCAGTGGGCTACATGCAGACGGTGAGGTGAGTTTCCACTCTGAACACGTACAGCAGAAAACTGTCTGGTGAGGCCTTCCAAAGAAACGTCTCCTACGACAGTAATTTTGAGAGCAGGTTCAACTCTTCACGTCTTGTTTAAAAAGCAAATATCTGAGCCTCACCGCTCAGTGAATCAGAAGTGTGTGTGGTGTTGCTTAGGGTCTTGGTACAGGGCGTCTGCTCCTATCTGGGCGGGATGGCCACAGCAGAGGAGATTGAAGTGGCCAAGAAGAACCTGGACCACATTGACCAGGAGCTGGGAACACCAGGTCACGGACTATTGGAGGATCAGGAGGTCCATCAATTGGAGGACGACCTGGCAGTGGTCTACTACCAGCTGGGCACAGCGGTGAGAAAAGAGGATCTCATAGATAGCAGATAACTTCTAATCCTCCCACTTGACAAGATGATTTTCGATCACAGTTTAGGAGCTGAATCTACTAAGAGTAGTAGTAAGTTTCCCTTTAGGGATTAATAAAGTTGTCCCCTGTCCCCTGACCCCTAAAGGGGATATGACTTTCCATTTCATTCTTACTGCCTTTAGTTATGGTTTTAGTAACCCCCACACCCATGGTACGCCATACTACTATACCATATTATAGTGTACTATTGTATACTATCCCTCCTCTGTCTCTGTACTTAATCATTTTAAGTTTTTTTGCTCTGTAATCAACTCTAACCTGGTAAAAAAACACTAAGAAGTAGTTGTTGTTGCCACTGATTTATGTAACTTAGGAACTAATAGAAATGTTATATAGAACCAGAATAACATTTGTATTTTGGTATAAAATAATATCAACAAATACTGGGTTTAGTCCCAAACATGGGTATAAAGTGTTAGGTTAGGTTGGGATGCAGTCTCAACTTGTGCTCCACCTCATTATACTTTACTTTTTGTAATTAAAAAAGAAAGATGCTGAGCTTAAAATTCTGTGCAGTTGCTGCAGGGGTGAAACTCCTCCTTGAACAGCCTTGAAATGAACTTTCTCACCTCTTGATCAAGTTGGATAGAAAATAAAGGATAAAGGACTTTAGGCTTTCTTAATATCATAAGGGCGGGTTAAGGTAGAGCTGATCTTGAACTGTAACAACCACTCTGCCTGTTTTTCTAAAATGATGTGTAGCTGACCTCATCACACTAAGTGTGTTATGTAAATGACTGATTGAAGCATCTGTTTTAGGCTTAGTATTAACAGGCTTATGCTTTTTATTTTCTGTGAAGATTTTCTAAAAAAACGGCAGAAAACAGCAGCCTTTATGCTTTCAGGCATTTAAATTAGAAAGGAGAGAAATATTTAAGAACTGTACTCCTGTCGAGAATAAAGAATATCTGTCAGTGTCAGTGACTATCAGAAGAAAAATGGTCATAAGGATGGAAGTTTATTGTTTGATATACATTAAACTTACATATTGTTGCTCTAAATACGTAAAATGAGATGAATATGGTGTGTAGTCTGCATATCAAATGTAAGCAACACTGTCATTCATATAGTTTCACTGAGAAACTTGTGAAGTCTGCAGATTTCATAAGTGAGCCAATAAGTGATGCAATTATTGGACAGTAAGAAGCCACATTTTTTAAATTAGGTTTTATTTTTTGACATTTCATCTTCAAAAACTAAATCACACTGTTAGTATAACAATAAAGTGCAATAGCTACATTGTGGTTGTATGCCACTAAAGTTGTAGTTTACATGTATGTCTCTCCAGGCTCATATTCTAATTAGTTTATGCATGAGCCCAAGTGACACTTAATAATAAAACTTTCAAAATTTCCTCAAGGCTTCCTGAGATATTGTGTTCACAAGAATGGGTCGGACAGAAAAAAAGCCTGAAAACATAAAGCACCCTGCTCTGGCTGTTGCTAGTGTGGAGAAAAGCTGTAATTTCATCTGCTTTTTATCAATGTTGTCTTAAAGAAGTGTTGCCCTTTTGCAGGGGTTACCCTGTGTCACCCAGGGATGGCCAGGGTAGCACAGGACCACTGTAAGATCTGACTGGACTCCTCCAAAAAAGCCACAAAGTAACGCAAAACAGCTAGAAAGAGGTTCTAAAGGACCACGGAGAGATAAAAACTATAGAAAACAACCATAGATGTAAAACAAGCTGTTTCCTTTGCACCCTGTTGGAGTCCCTTACCTATATAATTGTTATTTTTATTATGATTTAAAAGTTTCTAATTCTTCATCTTGAGAAGAAAATCCCTCCTTGTTTCAGGTGAGGGCCCAGTCAGATTTTACCAAGAAGGAGACGGAGGTGTTCCTGCAGTATGTGCAGGATTACCGTCTGGAGAGGCAGCTGACGGCGCTCTACAACCGTCTGATGGGAGTGTCGACACTGACTGATCAACCCACACTGCTGGAGGAGCTCATACTGACCCGCAAGCCTAAACGCTGGGAGCTGAAGGAGTACTGCGTCAAGGTTGGTGCATAATATTTCAGGGTCTCTGCGTTCAGCTCATCTCCCTGCAGGGGTCATTAAAGTTTAATTTTCTCTCATTTTACATGTCATTATATAGAGGCACGCAGCCCTGCTTAACTAGCAGTTGGAAGCCTGAGGTGACACAGCAGTCTGTCATCCTCTTATGGCAAGGAGACAAACGACAGAGAGATAAAGGACACTCACACAAATAATTTTTCAAACTTGAAAACTAATTTGTCATCTACACCGATTTGGCATTACATCATACAGTATACAGTACAACAATTAAGAAGGTATTTCAGAAGGCATTTCTTTAAAAGGATGGAAACATTCTCGATCTTTGTGAGCTTCAATATATAGAAACAAAACACAAAGAAGCACAGCTGTACGGGATTAAATATTCAGTTTCTCTAGACCAGGAAGATAAATGTGACAAAAAACATAAAGGTCCTGTGGGGAATGAAGCCTGCAGCATCTAGGTATGAAAATAAACTGAATATTTAATTCAGCTGAGCTGTGACCTCCTGCTGTCTTCCTTGTGAGCTGAGTTGGCAAATTCTCTTTTGCAGAAATAATCAGTTTGCATGAAAATTAAAATGAAAATTAAGTGCTTGAATGACGTATTATCTGTGAAATTATATACATGACTATGATATAACTGAATGTCATATGTTTGAACACCAAAGGCACACGTTTCCCTTTTTGCATGAGTTCTTTCCCCATTTTCCTACATTTGACTGGCTTTATTAAACAAAAAGTTGCTGCCTGACCTGCCGTCCATCTGTCGAGTTTGAGCCACTGAGCAAGACACGCTGCACTTTGAAAGGAAACTGACCTTGGATCCTGCAGCTTCACAGGGTTGCTTGTTATGTAAAAATAACTGTGTAATTAATTTGTAACTGGAGGCTGTGTCCGACTAGCATTTACCCTTCTTACGCCCTATGTAAGATCATTTTGAGGGCAGTGTATGCTAATTATTTGTCAATTATTCAAAACACTGCTGTAAAGACAGTTTGAGAGTTTTCATCCTCGAAACTCTTATCAGACACCTGAGTCCCATGATCAAGGGGCTTAAGGGTGTAAAAAAGGGCAGCTACGGTGGTTTAGCCTTAATGCTGGATAACTTTCTGCTTGACATTGATGATTTGTTGCTGGTGCTCTGCTCTTTTCAAGGACTTGTTTGCACTACACACTGATTTAGATAAAAGCATACATCTTTCACTGAAGCACAAAAGAGTGATATGTAATAAGTGAATCTTGGTGAAATGGTCGAACAATATACAATAAATCTAACTTTAGACTTTACCTGGAAAAAAGGACAGTAACGTGTCAAGCGAAAGAGCTGAACTGTACATATCAGTTCAGTTACTGTTGTAAACCGTGTGACTAGACCTGGAGAACCTAACCTTGTCAAACTAAGGAATTACAGTAGTGTTTCTTTAACCTTGAAGAGCTTATCATGTACAAACATGTTTCAGGTGATAACTTTATATATCATTCTTGGTTTCCTCTCCTGTTGGCTTGAGAACACAGGCGTTTTTTGTAAATCACACCAAATCAACACAAAGTCAACATTAAACAAGATGAATGGCTGTAAACTATAATGGCTGCACACCCATTCATTTTCATATTTGAAAAAGACACTCTCATGCTTCCTGTGTATAAACCGTCTCTTTCTTTATAAAGAGTTTGAGTCTATTTTGAGGGATGAGTGAGGCCAAGCTTTCAGTTTAAGACAGTGAGCCAAAACAGCTCATAACCACCTTCTGTTCAGCAATATAACAACGAGATTTGGAAACACTTTTAAGGTCAGTGTAGTCGACAAAAATCCCAGATGGACTTCAGTGTCTTGTTAAACACAAAGCAGTGTCATAAGAAACTCATTAACAATGCACCAGTCATGGTTTTAATATAAACTACAGCAGGCAGACTCAGAAAGTTTGACTGGAGCAGAAAGGAATGACACATTCCTACTGCCTGAGATGATAGAAAAGTATGTCCTGTTCACTAGAAGAGTTAGTTCTTAAGTTAGCATCTGAGGCTCCTACAATTCATCCGGAAAGTATTCACACCGCTCCACTTTTTCCACATTTAGTTATGTAACAGCCTTATACCAAAATGGATTAAATTCAATATTTTCCTCATAATTCTACAAACAATATAAATATATAATGACTATGTGAAAGAAGTTTGTTTGAAATGCAAATTTATTAACAATAAAAAACAAACCAAAAAAATCACATGTACATAAGTATTCACACTTTGCTCAGTAGTTTGTTGAAGCACCTTTGGCAACACTTACAGCCTTTTTGAGTATGATGATTCAAGCCCAGCGCACCTATTTTTGGGCAGTTTTTCCTGTGCACAGGCATTTTTAGATCTCTCCCGAGATGTTTAGTTGGGTTCAAGTCTGGGCTCTGGGCTCTCTGAGTTGTCCTGTAGCCACTCCTTTATTAACCTAGCTGTGTGCTTAGGGTAGTATGAAACCTGGTTCCAGTCTGAGGTCCAGAGCACTCTGGTTTTCATCAAGGATGTCTCTGTACATTGCTGTATTTATCTTTCC
Organism: Helostoma temminkii; assembly: GCA_900302695.1. Taxonomy (NCBI): domain Eukaryota; kingdom Metazoa; phylum Chordata; class Actinopteri; order Anabantiformes; family Helostomatidae; genus Helostoma; species Helostoma temminkii. Next base: position 11,753 of record OMLM01004032.1, on the reverse strand, counting down.
CTCGATCCTGACTAGTCTCTTATTTCCTGCAGCTGAAAAACATCCCCACAGCATGATGCTGCCACTACAATGCTGTATGGTATCGGTCAGGTGATGAGCGGTGCCTGGTTTCCTCTAGACATGACGCTTGATATTCAGGCCAAAAAGTTCAATCTTTGTTTCATCAGACCAGAGAATTTTGTTTTTTATGGTCTGAGAGTCCTTCAGGTGCTTTTTGACAAAGTCCAGGCAGGGGGTCATGTGCTGTTTACTGAGGAGTGGCTTCCGTCTAGCCACTCTACCATGATGGTAGATGGTTGTACTTCTGGAAGGTTCTCCTCTCACCACAGAGAAATGCTGGAGCTCTGTCAGTGTGACCATCGGACTCTTGGTCACCTCCCTGACTGAAGCACTTCTGCCCTCATCGCTCAGTTGGCAGGGTGGCCCACTCTAGGAAGAGTCCTGATGGTTCCAAACTTCTTCCATTTATGTATGATGGAGGTCACTGTGCTCAATTTTTTCTGTATCCTTCCCCTTCCTTGGACTTCATGGCTTAGTTTGTGCTCTGACACTCATTGACTCACTCTTAAATGTAAGACCTCATATCGACAGTGAGTTTCCAAATCATGACCAATCGACTGCATGTACCACAGGTGAACTCCAGTCAAGTAGTAGAAAAATCTCAAGGATGATTTTGGAAACAAAATGCACCTAAGATTGATTTTGAGTGTAATTGCAAAGGCTGTGAATACTTATGTGATTTTTTCATTGTACATGTACATGTGATTTGTTGGTTAAATTTTTTTGTATTTGCAGAGGTTTCAAACTAACCTTTAGGTTGTCATATGGGGCATTGTTTGTAGAATTTTGAGGAAAATTTAATCCATTTTGAAAAAAAGGCTGTAGCATAACAAAATGTGGAAAAAGTGGAGTGCTGTGAATAAGTTTTCTGATTCACTGTAAATTCTTGGGATTTTAGGCCAAAAAGACCATCTAAAGGATTTCTGTGTTTTTCAAAATCATTAGATTGTAGACTACCAATCTGATATTTCTTAACCACAGTTTGAAAACTCACTATCTCCTCTGCTTGTCTTTCTTGCAACAGATAAACTTTGTCCTGGGCACTGGTCTGCTGTGTCTCTTCACACAGGCTTCTCTGACTGGCAGAGATCAGGCTTTGCTGATGAAGACCTGGTCCGACCGCATGGCTGCCCTTTACAGGAAGATGAAGAATACAGGAAGCCGCTGCTTGGGTTACTTTCTACAGCAGGCAGAAGAGGATACTCGGCAACAGATCAACGAGGCTGTGAAGAACCGTGTGCCTCCTGATGAGGCGGCGGACAGTGTCCTGAAGACCCTGGAGAAGAACTATGATTGGCTGCGCTGGGCAGTGATGCTCCATCCTGCCGTTGGACCCATGGAGGACACGAACGAGGAGACGCAAGAAGAAAATGAAGGTGTACCAGCAGAACAGCCGCTGAACAATTTCCTGTCTGTGGCATCTGAACCTCCAATCCCCCACGTGGTGGTGTGCTACCGAGACACACCAACCTCACTGGACAAGAGCCGCATCCACCAGCTCATCGTTGACCTGGAGTGGAAGATCCCCAATCCCCCACCTGAGGTGTACGCTTCTATTGAGGAGGATCCGGGCAGGGCACGGCGCTACCTGGCCTCACGCATGCTGAAGAAGCTGCAGGAGGGGTTGGGGTCTGGTGTGGCCATCTACGTGGTGCCAGGAAGGATGGAGATGAAGTGCAACTTTCCTCCAGCCTCTTACTACCTCTACGAATACAAACACCGTATGGCCTCAGGCACCGTGTGCGTATTTGGATGAAACAGAAACAACCTGCTCTTGTCACACAAATGTCTCTGATTTATGTTGTTGGTCTCACAGTGGTATTAATATGTAATATTACTGGCAAATGAATATAATTTTAGAGAAAAATAAAATTGACATGCAAGTGTTTCTTTGTTGTTGTTGTTTTTTTGTTTTTTTTTTCTTCCTCTAAAGTTAGTATAAGTTTGTCAGATCTACATTCATGTTCTTCGATAAATTGAAATGACTTGATCACATGACGTTATATCAAGTGCCATCATGAAACAGATGTTCACTTGCTAACACGCTAAGCGCAGATGAACCTCAACATGCTAGCAGAAACACTGTGTGCGTGTTAGCCTGAGGATGTTAGCATCTCGAAGCAACTTGAAGCAACACTTTAGTTGGGTGATAGTGCTTGAACTATATTTTATATAGTTGCTGTTTTTGCAAAAAAATATGGGGATCCATAAGTGTCAATGTAGTGAGTTTCTTTTGGAGCAACTTTTGCATTATCTCGTGATGCTTTTTAACGATTTTGCAATATCTTTGTGTCCCCTTACAATACTCAGTTACGGTCCAGCTAAGCTAGGTATGAGCTAACACACTGCAGTATGACGAAACACTGCAGATAGATTACAGTAAGGAGATATGGTCATTATGTTATGGGACTCATTTAGTGGAAAATGCCCCTTTCAAAACAACAGAACTTGGGTACAACCACTGTGGTAATGACATGGTAAGGTATGTAGTTCACCCATAAATTACTGTCACCAGCTGAAACACAGGCAAAAACACATTAGTAGCTCAAAATTAACTCACCACTATGCCCTTTGTGGGCTCTGTAAAGAATTATTGTGGAATTAATGAGGTAAGGATGATGTATTGTAGTATTGTTCCCAGATCTCTATAGTGTATTTGGTGGGTAAAGTTATTTTTATTGATAGTTGTATGAAACCGAAATATCTGTTTAAAATTTTCCAGAATCTCTTGTGTTAAACTGCAACATCAACATGGGAGAAGAGATGAAAACCTCTAACACTTCTTCATTGTTGAGGTCTTTGTTTATTGCTGATAACTGATGGAGCTCAAAGTGCACTACAACTGTCCATTTGTTCAATTAATAACTTGAATCCCCACAAACAATCTATCTTTGTTCATGTGAAATGTCCTGGAAATATCCATACAGTTGCTTCTGTACTTTTTACACGGTAAAAAGTCCAAGTACTGCTTTTGGTCTTATACTAGTCCGCCATCAGATCTGAGCTGAACAGTTTTTTCCATGTCCTTCGTGACATCTGGGAAGCCCTCCAGCACCTTATGAAAGTCATCATAGGACAGAGAGAAGCACTGGCAGTCGGTCAGCGCCTTCACTGTGGCCAGATGTTTGCCTTTGGTCAGCACGCATGTCTCTGTTTTACACATGGAGGAAACCACAAGAGTATGGTTAATAAGTGAGTAAACCCTAATGACGGGGATGAGATCTGACAATTAATCCTAAATGAAATAACCAACCTTAGCAGAGCTGTTTTGGGAATCCTGCTTAGCCCTAAACACTGCTGAGGTTTGCTGCCAAAAAGATTGGGACTTGTTCCCACATAAAGCCTGAGAATTAAATAAATCCCCCAAACTGGAAAAGATTGATTTATTTTGATTTGATAGTAAGTTTTTATATATATATACACTTGGACAAGTGAATGTATGTGTGATGAACAGTGGTGCAAATTACTTAAGTAAAGTGGCACTGCAGTGTAGAAATACTTGTGTTAACAATCCATTACAGCATTCATAATTTTACTGTGGCACAAAATTACCATTAGGAAAAATTTACTACAACTTTTAGATTCTAATTATTAATACACTAATGTGTTTGTCTAATGCAGCTGATAATGTTGGAGCAAATTTTAATTAGTTTATAAAGCTGGTGTTTAAGTAAAGCCGCTTTTCCTGACTGCTGTTAGCTGTTAGCTAAAAAAATTTGATTTTGGTTTATGTCTTCATAAAGGACAATTTAGCTAAAAACACTTTGAAATGCAGTAGGTTGTAAAACATTCTAATATGTTAAAACCTTTTATATGACTCATCCCACCTCAAGTTCCCTAACTTGTTATTGTCTGTAAATCATTTCAAAAAATAAAACCCACCTCCAAAGAAATCTCCATCACACAGTTCCCTCTCATAGGAGTCAGTCTCCATCAGAACCTGCCCGTGGTCAATGAAGAACATGTGGTCCCCGGGGACGTTCTGTCGAATGATTATGTCACCTTCCTGGAAAACCTCATATCGCAGTTTGGGTAGAACGGCATTTATGAAGTTCTCATCTGTGCTCTGAAACATTGGCACGTTCCTTAGCAGCCGGCTGCACATCACTGTCAGGATTTGCTGTAAAAGAAAAAAAATATTGTGAAGAAATAGACAAAAGACAAATTAAGACCCAAATGATCTAAATGACGTGACACTAAATGACAATGATTGATCACATAAATATAACATAGAAATATCAAGCGTTATGCTTCAAGTATACAAATGTGAACAGGACACAATGATTCTGTTGCTAGCAACCACAAAATATTTTTTTTACTTAAGTTTCTCTCAGACCACCTGCACAAAAGCTTCACAAACTCTTGAGATAATTCTGAAAATGTACTTTATCCTAACAAGTCTGACATCTGCTCATCATATTGAAAAAATGTGGCTGCATTATAAACAAAATCCAGCTCTTAAAATGCTTTTACTACTCATTACTTTTCTAGATACTTGTATTGCAGTTTATACTGCAGCTTCTTACAAAGTGAGAATCTTCTGCTTTTCTTTGTTTTATGGGAATAACTTGATACAGCCCTACTGTAGCTGTCACTTGAACATGACAAAACAAATGCAAGTAGCAGCGCAGGGCATTATGATTCAGTTACATTCTGTACCTCTTTGAGTGCTGATGAAACTGTTTTCATGATGTCCTTCTCATCAAACCACTTCCCTCCGTAGCGAGCCTGGTAGTAGTTGCTGATACGAAGCTGCAGCTCTGGTGGAAGCTTCATGAAAGCCATGTAGTGCTCCAAATGGCTCATCTGTGGAGAGTCACAGTGTTTTTCAGGCAGCAATCAGATAATACATGACAAGCTGTTAAACTGAAAATAATAAAACAATCATAAATGAAATAATGTCATTTCATTGTGTCACTTGCGCTTGACCTAATAGAGCTCTGGGAGTCAAAGAACAAATTTGTGTGCTAACTGCAACTAAAGGGAAGGCTAGAAGATATTTATCATATAACGATAATCTCGAGTTTGTGGATGATGCCTTTCACAACTTTCCTGCTAACTCTGCTTAAATCAAACAGATATAGCTGTGCACAATAGATACATCCAGTTAACAGATCTGTAGCTCTCACTTCTCTGCCAGATTGTCTGCTCTGCAAGCTAGTTGCGACTCTCCAGCCCTTCCTGTTCTGACATGTCTGCTTGCCTTTTAAAAACAGTGAGTCCACAAGTTTTCTGAGCTTTTTGACAGTACAATCTGGCCAGATCATGGACAACCAGAATTGGGAGTTTCAGGCCTGGATGTAGCCAAGTGAAACTGAACTAAGCTTTTCAAAAAATTTGGTTGATCACAGTTAATTCATGATTTATCAAGTGGGTGAAAAAAAACCTTTTCACATAGGGCCAGGCAGGCTCTTAATAAATGAAATCACAAATTTAAAACAGTATTTTGTATTAACTCTGGTTATCTTTGTGTAATAGTAAAATTTGTGTTGAATCATTTGAGTGTACACGTAAAAACATATAAAGATTACTACAATATACAGGACTACAGACAGACAGACTACAGTATCGGTGTGTGCTGCATATGTGAATGTACAAGTCTGCACAAAGTCCAGACCTGATTCTCCAGACATAGTCTGAATGCACATGTGAAAGCAACTTTAAAGATAGAAGTTTCTGTCCTTTTCTTGACCCTCCATACTGCACAGTGTCAGCATAAACTTGGGATCTTGAGTGACTGTCGCAAAAGGTTTAGAATGTGGGAGTCAGATTTGCCTTTTACAAAATTAGAAAGATCAGGCCCCATCTTTCTGAATATGCTGGAGTGTGTCTCATTTATGAGCAACTAAAATGTCACACCACTGTTCATATCTTTGACTTATGGTGGCTGCCCATCAGATTAAAGGACTGACATTTGCCTGTAGTGGTCAACTCAACAGCACCTTCCTGTCTGAACACCCTCATCCAAGTCTGCAGTTCCTCTGCCAATGAACTGCATCTGGTTGCTCCTACAGCAAAAGAGCTAAACATCTTTAGCTTAGATAGCTCCACAGAGCTAAAGATGTTTCCTTCAGCTCAGTGGAGCTATCTAACTCTGCACACTCAACAGCCTCCATCCCAACATTCAAAAACCAGAACAGAACTGTCCTATTTACTAAAAAAGTTTCTTCCAAGTTTCCAATATTTTTTCTCATGGCACTTTACTGTCAGTTCTTACTACTTGCTTTCTTTGTATGTCACTTTGTAAAGCAACTGCAAGTAATGGTGTCACATATAAGGACCTTGCTCTTGTACTCCTTGGCCGCTGGGTCAACGTTGGCAATCATGGCTGTAGCATTAGCCACAAGGACAGTGTACATCAGACAGCCGGATACCATGCTGACCATGACAATCCACATTTCAACATAATCTGGGGAACAAGACACCGACACATGAGCTTCTTTAGCTTAAAATGGCAGGTATTTATATCCAGAAGAGAATTCGATACATTTGTTGCTGCTGGGAAAAAGAAAATCTATCATTCTCACTTGTTGGAGCATCCATGGAACCATAGGAGAGAGCAATCATTTGCGAGAGAGCTCGAAAGACTCCCCAGGAGTACTTCACAATCACTGTGGCGTTCTGGAAGAAATTTTAAATGGTTACAACAGCACATTTTCAGTGTATCCTGTCAAGGAAATACTCAAACTTTGTGGCTACCAAAACTGTGCCCACAATCAAACCCACAAAAAACAAGGAGAACACTTCCAAAACAAGCAGGAAAGATACGAACATTGTCATTCCATCTGTTTGTCTAGAAATTGTTCTGTGAGTTTTACCATTAGATTTTCTTTCCTGACCCAACAGTCAGTGGGAAACTCCTCCAGCATGGGGACAAAGTACTGGATGCAGCCGTTCCAGTGACACAACAGAAAGATCATCATGAACAGAGACAACACGCGAAAGAACAGACGGACCACCTCCAAGTTTGCATTGGAAACCTGTTATGAAGAGATGACACAAAAACTTGACAGTCTGACTGCTAATGACTCAAATACATATTTATGATTAAACTACAAAACATAAAACAATTTCACAGTGACAAAATGAGCACAACTGGGTTAGAGCTCTGTTTATTATCCTATTTATTATCCTGGTTTGGGGGAAAAAATTCCCCCTCTCTCTCTTTCCACTCACACAACCGATAGAGGCAGATGGCTGCTCACCCTGAGCCTGGTTCTGCAGGAGCCTGGTTCAAATGGAGTTTTTCCTTTTAAATATATCCTAGAGCTTCTCAAGTGGGATTTGTTGCATTTTCTATATAATTCTAATGCTATATAGAAGCATTGTTGTATTCCATAAGACCTTAAACTTTACATTGTAAAGTGCTTTTAAATGACTGAATGACTGAATGATACTGAGAACTTGATTTGGCCTAATGTCCCACAGGAGACATAGTAGTTTGAATAAGTAAACAGATTTGTTTATGTGAAATAAAAAAAACAAACCTTGCTCAGGTACACCAAAGCATACACAACAATCCATTTCTTTTAGACACCAGCAGCAAATTAAAGGCTTGGAGTTACACACAGATTCATGTATTATGCAATATCAAGCTCAGAGCCAAGATATATTGTGTTCCATTACAGTATGAGATACCTATAAGGATACACGAGACACAGTAAAGCCAAAGTTTCCTACATTACCTTTTCCTCAATTGTTTGTTTTCCACTATTGTCTGAGTCTAAAGTTTGGATATGTGTGATTATAAAAAGGGAAACTCTGCTAAAAGTAAAGCATTGATTGATGAGGAGCCACGTTCCAGAAATGACGTAAGATGTAAGTGGCCAGAGCCAGATCTGTCATCTGAGCCATGACTATTAAGGTGTCTGCATCCAAGAGAAAGGGTGATCGAGTTTCAGAAGTGAGCTTTGAAGACTGCCTGGCATTGGAACTTACTTTCTCCACTTCGTTGAAGAACCTGACCAGTCTGGACACTCGAGCCAGTCTGATCAAGCTCAAGATCCTCACAAACATCAGTATCCTCATCACCTTGTTGGTCTTGGAGGGGTTGTCTTCGTCATGGTATTCTAAGTCCTGGTATAGAAAAATAAAAATGTAGTTTAAACTTGTTTTTCAGGTGTCTTTCTGGTTTAAATAATTATTTTATACTGTAAGCATTATTCACTACTTTATAGTTATATTGCTCTTTTTACTTCACTACATTGATTTGACAGCTGTACTGACTGGTGACTTTTCAGATGAAGACGGTATAATTTGTGATGCGTCAGAAGTTTGTGACATCTGTTTTTTTCTTAAATTTGATCTTAAGAAAAATCTACATTTAATCATTATGTGTTTATAGGTGACAGCCTAATCAGTGCCTGTGGGACTGCAGGGCTGTCACCCAAGGATCTCACACTGAAGTAGAAAATTTAAGTTGAAAAAGATGG
>OMLM01004031.1:137816-155164 GCA_900302695.1 Helostoma temminkii | reverse complement strand
CTGTTAAAGATACCTCCCCCCCATTGTGTCAGGCTGCAGGTGTGTATCTTGCGATATCTGTCTCTCTCTCTCTCTCTCACACACACACACACACACACACACACACACACGCACGCACGCACGCACGCACGCACGCACGCACGCACGCGCAAACTAAGAAGTTCAAGCACTTTATTACCTTCCATTAGAGCTCTGTCTATATCAAGGCCAGGCTAGGCGGGTTAGTCTTTTTCTGGCACACAGCAGAATGGGAATAATATGAACATGGATATTTTTCATGTTGGCTGTTGATTAATATGAAGCCACAAGGTGAGTGTGTATTTGTGGGAGTGTGTTTGTATTTGTGTGGGCATTACTCTGCAATATCAGTTATCCGTCTCTTTGCCCACAGACATACACACACACACTCACTAAGAAAATCTGCTAAGACAAACTGTGTGTTTTTTTGTAAATTGATGGCAGCGTTAACACATCACACAGCGAGGAGTGACAGGACTTTCCTCGAGCACTTAATAAAGTTCACGCGACACTTTATGACCACTTATTAAAGATTAATGATGGAACAGTAATTATTGTAGCAGAGATGAGTGCAAGGATTGAGAGGTAGTTAAAGGGGCAGACTGAGAATGATACAAACATTTTTTTGTTTGGTTGTTTACCAGAGAAAAAGTCCTGGGCTGGGGCATCCAGAACATACGGGTACCCTGACCCTGGAGGACAAATAGACCACATAACATAATTAAACACAATCAGTGTCCCTTTGTGCTGGTATTCATTTGACACTTTTCTTCCAATAATCCATCTTTTTTTGTAAAAAAAATCCCCTCAGTGTGAAAATATAAGAAAGAAGAAAAATTTTTCTTTTTATCAGTTTTTCTACATAACATTATTAGTTTATGATTGATGTCGGTGCCGTGCAAACTCAGCGGCATAACAAATGAAGGCGCAGCAGAGGAGAGAGGAAAAGAGGCATGAAGGAGCGATGGCAGAATGCAAACCCTGAGACAGAGAAGGATAAGTTTTGGAAGAGTGGTGACAAAAAGGAGGAGGAGAGGAGAGATAAGGAGGGAGAAAAGAAGCTGGAGGAGAGAGGGGAAGTATAGAGGAAAAAATAAGGGAAGGAGGGAATAAAAGAAGGGCAGTTTAATAAGTATATAAATGATTTTGTACTTTTGTGCCTGACTTACTGTCATGATCACATTGACAGAAGCTACACCAGTACTTTATCAATGAATGAGGGCAGCCAGCAGATAATATTTTCAATTGTAGCTGAATAACAACGACTAGGAAGGGCAGGTCTGCAATAATACTGCAGAATATTAGCATTCACAAGCAGTATATTATATGTGCGCAATGTTTATTTCTTATCTAAAGGGCTTTAGGAATGGTGTGTAGTTCTTTGAATACTTTGTCTATCCATAACTAAACACACATGAACAAAAGTGTAATAAAGTAATTACTAAATGTGTTTATCTACTCCAAGAAGACACAGAGATTAGTTAAGGGCTGCAAGACCCACCCTGTTAGAGCCAAGATGCTAGCATGGAAGTTTAAACTTCAGCAACACAAGCTAAACTTGGATACTGATACTTCTGCCAAATTGTTATTTTCGACTTCAAGCACAAAAGTAATTGTGTTACTTATAATTAGCTAGCTAGTTACAGTAAGTGCTAACATTTGGCAGTGACAGTTCAAAGAACAACTTCTGCCACCTAGAAATTTAATAACTTCATTTTGAAATTTATACGAGAAACTAAAGACTTTGTTTTAAAAATTCCAAAATGTGGTTCAAATGTTATGTTAAGAACAAAAATATCAACAGTAGAAACAACAGCGACTTAAGAGGACAGAGCTTAGCTAAATCTAAGCTTTTTTTAGCTGGGTTTCTGAATAAATGTTTACATGGTCATGAAATAGTAATAGTGTGTCTGAGGGTTGCGGATTGGCTCAAGCTCACTGATCATTAGAGACCAATAACTCAGAGCATGAGGCTCATATGGATGGAGAAAGGGGGAGAAAGAGGAAGAGAGAGGAAGGTACACTAACATAGACGCACAAACACACACACTGGATTATACCCAGTAGAGAACAGGGGGTGGTGGAGGAAGTGATGGATTGGAGACAAAGGGAGAAGTGAAAAGACCTGAGTGAAAGTGAAGAAGAGGAAAAGAAAAACAAAAAAGATGTCAGTAAGATGGAGAAGAAACGATAGAGGGAAAGGAAAAAAACAAGAGGAGAATGTGAGAAAACAAGAAAAGAGGATAAGAGCAAAAACAAAAACAGAAAGATAAGAACAGAACTAAAACTTGCATCAGAAGAGAAGCAGGAACATAAAAGAGGACAGAAGCAAGGCAGGAAAAACGAGGAAAGGGAAGAAGTAGAAAACGAAAGCATAAACAACTGCAAAAACTAACAAAACAAAAAGTAAGACGCTGACTCCTCTGTAGACTTTGGTCTTTAATAATCATTGATTTTACAGTAAGAGGGGTTGGCTATAAAAACCACATGTTGATATCGCAATCGCAGCACATAAAAATTAATGATTGTGTTAATAAAATGTTGACGTTCGTGGTTACATCTGCAGTAAAGACTGTCAGCAACACACAACACAGCTTGTTGATTTACACGATCTGCACTCAAAACGTAGTACCCTGTGGAGAAATTCACCTCAAACTGCCGCTCGTTTAGAAATAAATCTGCATAGTGTGCAGTATAAAAGTGTCAAGAGCGTTCACAGCAAAACACCCACAATGAGTGAGAATCTGTTTCAGAGGGATTAATCAGTGATGTTTTCATTTTTCAAATGGCATATCTGAATACATTTGCATTATTAATACTTTCTTACTGCTTTATCAGTATAGGGAACGCAACAGTATTGCATTTGATTTCCTTTGACTTGCTTTATGTTTATTTTATTGTATTGTTTTACACTCACTCTCAAAGAGGAAAGAAATTCAAACTGTGTACAGCGCTGCTCTGTAAAACCACTCCCAGCTGATTTAGAAACTTGATGACTTTGGCAGCCCTGCGAGCGCCTCAGCAGTATCACTGCTGGAACAAACTCCTAGCCCTCAGAGAAGAGGAGAAGACAAGTGAGTCTAAGAGGTCATGTAAATCTGCCATCATGGAAACTGAATAATGTACCCAGAATATGTTTCCTACAGTCAAATTACACGTTCCTGTTTTCATTTAACAAAGTCCTGAAATAGGAAAGTATAATTTCAAAATTTACATAATGTACATGACGTACCTGCCCCGAAGCTGCAAATGGAAATGTGCTATTAAATCTGATATAATGTTGTACATCTAACCTCACAGCACAAAATTATAATAATCAAATGTTAACTATTAATATTACTACTGATACTACTAATATAAATGTATTATTTATATAACTAAGCTTAGTTTAAAGCAGTCAATCCGACTTTAAATGATTAAAACTTTAATATTTACAAAAGATTTATGAGAACAATTTGTTGTTCCACTACAATCTCTCTGCTCTGAAGCAGACTGTTAGAACAATAGCTTCTCAGGACCTTTAATTTTGCAGCAGTTTTTGCAGCCCGTCCCACACAGAGCACCAGCTCTTCTCCCACTAATGAAATTGAACGTTCCTGTTTGGCTTCTTTCCCACCCTGGGCACACATTGGAATTACCACAGGAACCCTGATTTAGACACTTGGCATGTTGGCACAAGTGTATAAATATTAAATATGACATCAGGATTTAAATGCTCCCACCAATGGTGTTATTGGTCATCTTGGTTCAACGTGCCGTCCTCAAAATGATAAAATCCACACAGGTTTACACTGTGGCTGGTGACCATTTCTCCGACACATGCACTGAACGAATGCCACAACCTCTGTAGTAAAAGCAGCAAAGAAAGGCTCTCCAAGATCAGCACACACACACACTCTGCTCAAGTGGCACTGAATCAAATATTGATCAGTTGCCCAAGTCTCCTTGGTTACTTGATATATTAAAGTGAAAGTTTCCTCGCTCTCTGTTAACCCTAAACCCTCTCACTTTCTCTACCACTCACTCACACACACACACACACACACACACACACACACACCTACCATTAGCCACACAAGTAACAAATGAAGACAATGTGAGTGTGTGTGCGTGTGTGTGTTACAATTGTGTTAGTTTGTAGAGTTGGCTGGCATCTAAATGTTAATGACGTCTGAACACCTCCACTGTGCGTCAGCGTAGTGCCCAACACACACACACACACATACAGCTCATGTACTGTATAAACCAGCTTGTGTGTTTTACAGAGTGAATGTAAATGGTTGAACCGTGTGTGTTCTTCAACCATGTTCCAGATTAATGCAGCTCATTCACCACGCAGGCTGATTTGGTAAATGCAATCCACGCTGAAGTGAAGTGTGTCACACACCATAATCCAATCACACAGACTTGCGTGGTACATACTGTATCACTGCTATCATGGCTATAATTTGGAAAGTTTCAAGTTTTTCAAGTGGCTGCAGGTTGAAGATATGTAAGACGTAAGAGCTCTTGGATTTTTGAGGTGTGAGAATTATAATAACAGTGGGTGTATAAGTACGTATTATGAGGGGGTAGTTTAGGTTAAGGGTCTCTATTGTTGGCCAAGCAACAATTCATGACGGTTCTGTCAGACTACTGCCCAAGTCACAGCCAAACTTACAGTATATAGAACCAACTGTTCTGATAACTGATTATTTGTCATTAAAGCTGATGGAATGTGAACATGTGCTGCTTTGCTTCATTTTAATTCCTTTATTTCCTCAGATGTTCTTTACTTATTCATCTGGGTTTATCTTATAATTTTTACATTGTGTGTTTCCTAACTTGTGGGCATCAAACACATGATACAGCTATTGTTAGTACAGTGGCTTCAGAAATTATTCAGAACTCTTCATTAATTTTATACAAAACATAAATATGTGTCATACTTAAATGTAAAACTATGCTACACTTTAGCATACTATACCACACATATTTTCCCAGCTAATGGCTTTGTTGATAAGATTTGTGGCTTAACATTGACATAAAAGAGCATTTGCTCTGTAGAAATGAGGAATAATGTAGAAGTAATTCACTGTGGGTTTGTGTCAATGGTTACAAAAAGTTGTATTGATTTAAAATATCAATTTGTGTAGCTTTAATGGTTCCTAAACTAGTGTGGTTTTTGCCTCAATAGAGCTAAATTCTAATTAAAGCAATAGATGTGTAAATAAGTTGGAGAGTATGTATTAATACACAGATCAGCCACTCTCTAGCCACCTATGTTGTGGTGGAAATGGGTCTATCCATTCTTTTACTGGTCAGCTTAATCCCCGTAGGGGTTGCGGGCGTGCTAAGGCAGGCGAGAGGCGGGGTACACACTGGACAGATTGCCAGTCCATCGCAGGACCACATATAGACAAACAACCATTCACACTCTCACTCACACCTACGGGCAATTTAGAGTCTCCAGTTAACCTGACTGCATGTCTTTGGACTGGATCCATGCTGTGGGTGTGACCATGTAACTACTGATGAAGAAGCAGGCAGCAGAGAGACGTATTCGATTTTTTGCTTTCACCTGAAAAATTAAGGACTGACTGACTTTAAAAAGACTGCTTTTATAAAAATACACATTTTCTTCCATCTCTTAATCTCTTTGTCCAATTCCTTCATTCTCTCTCAATTTCCCCCCCATGACTTACTTAATTTGTTTTTCCTTGTTTACCAAAGTTGTGGAAAGTATTTGGAGATTCATTTGGTAGTGTTGGTTTGACTAGCTATCCTAGATAAACGGCTGTGACAAGGTGTCAGAAGGAATTACAAGACTGGGGAAAATCATTTTTGCATGCATACATGCACACACAAACACACAGATGTAGAAAAAAACTGCACACTATACACACACACACACACACACACACACGTTATTAAAGTGACAACATGGAGAGTGTCATAGATTAATGAGTATCAAAGCTTATATATGTGTGTGGGTGTGTGTGCGCGCGCGTTTTCACACGTGCCTATGTGTGTGTCTTGTGACAAATGTGTCCAATCCAAATGTGGACCGCGCTCTGCCTTTTCAATCCAGCTTTTACAACTGATAGGCGAGTGCCAGAATACAGACGGGAAAGAAGAGAGACAGAGGAGCGGAAGCTGGGAGAATAATGAGAAGAACATAGAAATAAAAAGGTAAAAAGAAGGTAGGGAGGAAAAGAACGGAAGAAGATAAGAGCAACTGTTGGTCGCTAGGTGCCTGGCGGTCACCATAGCAACATGTGGCGCCATGCTGGGCTCCTGCTGACATCACACCTGTTGAAGTGAAACGCTGTGTTGTGTGTATGTATGTTTGAGAGTGTGTGTTCCTCCTGCAATCCTGGAAGCACATGATATCAGCAGTGTAAGTGCCTCTTAGTTAGTCTTTCTATTTTTTTGACCCTCACTGACATTATGGACTACTCTCCACCACCCTCATCCTAACCTAAACTAAACCTACATCACATTAAGCCTGAAATCAGCACTCAACCCTCATACCAGTTATGATTACCAGCTAAAACGTCCTCCCTAGGAAGGTTTTGGGCTAAAATATGCCTATACAGCTGCATACAGACACACACACGTATGCAAACACATGCTTACAAAAGATAAAGTTAACCTTTTTAGTACTTACTCGTAGAGAAATGTTTAAATTGAATAAAGATAAACAGAAATAGACAGAGGGAAAGAAAACAGAGGGGAAAAAAAAGAACGAACGGCTTGATGTAGATTTGTTTTGGCAAGTCCCATCAGATCACCAAGTCACATCTGTGGATAAATAAAGCCTGACGGAGATTAGAATTGGTGTATTACTGTGAGTTACCTTCTGCCTCTGCACTGTGTGTGTATGTGGCAGGGCAGGTTCCTTTTGTCAGCTGAATATTTTATGTCCATTCCCATGGCTGAGCTCTTTTAACAGAATTCGTTAGGGTAACCATGAGCTCAAACACGCGCACACACTAATGTAATCACACTGCTTGTGCAATCCTTAACTTTTAACCCTGTCTTATGCAGAGATTCAATTTTAAACGGTTAGTCTCAAATTAGACGCAGTGCCTTTATGCTATCAGAACATTTAACATGTACGGGAAATTCAATAGTTTCACCTGCGATGGTTAAACAGAATGAAATTATATTGGTAGCTACAAAAGAAAGTGATATTGGAGTTCACCTCACCCCAGCATTTACCCTGAATGTGAAAAATAAACAGACAAAGAATATTTAGCTAATATTTGTATGTGCTCAGTTGATGCAGCATGAAATAGGCAGACTGAGTGAAGCTGAAAAGATGCTCTACAGCGTTCACCTGAGCACATGCACACACAAAAGGGGCCTGCTAAGGATCACACTCCCTCTTTAGGGACATGAACACAGTAGTGTGAAAGTGCTGCATAGAAGCTCGACGCTGCACCCTGCTGGCCAGGGGACACCATAACAGGTTTTCCCTGTGGAGTACACTGGGTGGCTGAACAGCCAACAGTGAGTGAAATCACCAGATGTTCATTCTTGTGCTACTAGTTTTCCTCTCTATAGTCACCAAATGAAGAAATCGGGGTATGAAATCTCACTGCGTTATGATTCTATTATAGGTTTATTACTGAGGTCATATCAGGTCCTGGAGTCATACAGGTGTGCATTATATTAAGGTGTTGATGTTTTGGCCACCCTATTTACATAGGGTCAGAACACATGACACATTTAACTGGACTTTAAAGGAGATGTGAAAGAAGAATAAATAGAAGAATAAATAGTTAGCAAGATTGTGTCCTTAATCTCTCAGTAAAATAAGAATTAAGCAGTTCTAAATCGATATTAAGGTCAGCTCCTTTTTAACAGTTTGGCATCTTAACACCATAGTGGATCCATTGGGCCCTTACAGATTGTAGCTGCTGATATTTCTGTATAGAAAACAGCACTTAAGAAAGCACTCTCGTAGTATTGTGGGCAACCCATAAATGTCTATTTTAAAAGTGATTCAGAAAACGTTATTCCTACTGTCTGATCCTGAGAAAAATGGAAGCTCCTTTAAAAAAGACACACTCAGCTTTTCCACAGCCTCTGAAAGGGCAGAGGTGCTCTGGCTGATGATGCAAGACCAAGCTCTGCCTCATAAGGGAATGATAGATGATGTGGGGGAGTACAGTAGCTGGAGGGGCAGAACCAGTCAAGCCTTAAAAGTCAACAGTTAAAGGCAAAAACTAAAGTACAAATAAATCAATTATAAAATTCACAGGCGTTAAGTTGGTCTTAGGAAGCTCCTCAGGCTTCAGGATCTGAGCAACACTGCAGTATTTTTGTCTAAGTCTGAGCTACCCACGTAAAGAGAAGGCAGTTTCTGCTCATAAAAATCCAAGGCAAATTAAGATGAGATCAAAATGTTAACTAATGCACACAAAATGAACAAAATAAAAAATAACGGCAGACAAGAAACACTGCTATAGTGCATGTAGAGAATGCAACAGTGGAAACAAAAGAGCAGCATAGAAACTAATTAATCAGAACAGACAGAAAAACAGCAGCATTTCCCACTTGGATTAGAAAGTGGATAGACTGGAGGCACATCTGAGATCATCGGGAAGCTGGTTCCATTTCTGTGCAGCATAGTCAAATCTTCAGACCTAAAAAATGGGGAGAATTTCACAACCACAAAAGGGGATTCAGGGGTTCTTCCCCAGACAGACTGCTCAATGAAGGTCGGAAGAGACGTAAGAAATAAGCAAATTTAGTTTTAGCTAAATTTAGCTTTCAACAGATTTGGGATAATTGGCTATTTTGTTTGATATTTACAGTAGCTTTGGTAGAAGTAGTAGTAGACATTATACAACATAAACAATGTGTTAAAACTGTCAAGTCAGGCAACTTAATTACATAATAAGCAATAGTAATATTTTGGCTTCATAGGACAGAACATTCACATTGAGTCATTTGGCAGATGCCTTTATCCAAAGCGACTTACAAGTGTGGAAAAAGGCAAGCAAAAATCTATAAAGCAAAGCGCTATCAGAAGAAGTGTGTGAGATTCATGAGATGTAAGTGCAAGAAAGGCTTTTTTATGTAAGGGCAAGAACACACTGTAACATGCATACTGTCTGTATATACTAAGGTAAAAACTACAGGCCACAGCCAAAACTTTCATGTGGAAGTTAAAGGGCAATAGACACCACAGTTGTTTCTTTTATCAACAAAATAAACAAAAATGCTGCAGTTTTTAATTGTGTATAGCCATTTGCCACCATTTCTATTTACAATACCACAAGTGTAAAAAAAAGTAACGTATCTCACACTGTTCAACCAAAAATTAAAAGCGTGAAAGTTGGTGTTGTAGACACAAACAGGCTGTACGGTACACTGAACCGCCACTAGCCTCTTGTGTCTCAAACACTTTCAGCCTGCTACAGTGCTGGTCGTTATTACAGTGACACCACCTGTTGCTCGAGCTGTTCTGCCGTCACTGCAAGAGTCTGTGTAGCATAAACATACACACATTGTTAACACACAGTTACAATGATCATGGTTCCTACGGGGCCAGAGAATGCAGATGGTAGTCTGGAGATGCATTCAGAAAGTGCTTTCAGCATCATCACCAGCAGATGAATAGAACGATGTGTGTTGAATCACAGCGTGTATGTGAAGAAAATATAAATCACCAAAACAGTGTGAGCGCGCAAAAATAAAGAGAGATTGTGCCCAACTAAGCATGCAAATACTGTGTATGTGTCTGGGTGTGTGTGTGTATGTGTGTGTGTGTGTGTGTGTACTCCCAGTCCCAAAGCAGCTGCAGACGCAACCCAGAGCAGCAACAATAAATGTGTGTGTGTGTGTGTCATTTCGTATTTCCATAGATTTTCAGGCAGTCAAATCTTGTTATATGCTCTTATCTCCATTTGTATATTTGCCTTCTTCTCATGCGGTGCATTCCAGACCACATCTCTTATGCTCATAGCTGACTGCTAGGGGACAAATCAATTCAATCATTTGGCATTTGGGTGTCCTGATCCATAAAAAGAGGATGAGTGGAGGAGGCAGTAGGAGATGAATAGCTGACTCATCAGCTGCCAGAGAAACAACAGCAAAACTCATCACAGAGATGAGAGCGCGCACACACGCACGCTCGCACACACAAAACTGCAGCATTTAAGACAAAAGAGTAGTGATGCGATTAGTGTTGGCTGCATTGACTACCTGCCAACAGCAGAGGGCACTCTGTTTTCACACAGCAGGCAGCTACAGTGGGGAAAATATATACATGCGTAACAGTACTTCAGCCGTGAATTTTCTTTTCAAAAGCCTTGGAAGAAAAAAATGACAGATGCTAAGTTAACTCATACATTCAGGTCCTGTCTTCAGCTCCAAAGCTTCACCTAGAGACGTCACTAAATATAAGTTTGCGATCCTGCAAACCAATGAAACAACACAAAAGGTGGAGAAATGTGCGCAGGTCCCTGCATTTAAATGCTGTATACATTTATATGTCATCCACAGATTCACAGTGGAGGGTTTTTGCTGTGACAACTGTTCAGAGCTGTGACATCCATTCTCTTTTTCTCTATATATCCCACTGTCCAACATGATCAATGCTTTCCAAGCAAAAAGCAGTAAGGCACAGTCTATTTTAGACCAGCATAGGTGCCTTCAGCATTACATTTCTAACTGTAAGGTACTGTTCAAATGATATCTCCTCTTTGGGCAATGATGCTGAAGATGGTTCAGACTGCTTTATGGAGCGTAACCATTCCTTTTATTGGGGCACCCACTAATCCAAACAGCTAACACTGTAGCTGTGTTAGAAAATTATACATCATTTCTATGAAATTTGTGTCTTTCTACAACTGTCATCACTGTTACTGAGTAGTTTGCCTTAAGAGTTTAATAAAGTGATCTGCCTCTACAAGCCCCAGTGACCAAAACAAACTCGGTTAATAATACCATCTTCCCATTGACTGTGGTTTTCAGTCCATCAGAAGCCCTCCAGTCTGTCCAGTCAATGGACTGGTGGTCAGAATGCGGTAAAATATGATGTTCAATTATATTAAAATGTGAAGGTTTAAATGAATCCCTGATGGTTTCAATATGACAGCACATACCTCATTGCTCACTCATCTGAAAATCTAAATCTAAATCATACACCTGTATGAATAGCTGAGAAGGAAAGGGTTAAAATTGTGATATATATGTTCTAAATCGTGTTCCTTCAATTTACTTTACTTATTAATCCAGAATCTTCTCTTAATTTGACACTCGTCTCAGCTGCGGCACACAGATCTACATTATTACCACATATAAAACTGTCCTTTAAGTCATATTCAAGTATTTATTAAACAGCATAGTATTTTATGATTGTGACAAATAAAACTGATTCTCTGAATTACTGTTTGATTAGTAATGCATAAAAATAAAAAAATGTCCTTAAACTGAAATTACTGACTTGACTAAGCCCTGTTGCCTACAAGCATAAAGAAAGTCATGAAGTTATACTGTATATGAGTAATTCATGGAATCACAGAACAGTTTTTACATTGTGTTTCTGTAACAGTATGTTGGGTTGCAAAATACAGGAGCTGGATCATAACCTAATGAAATGTACGCATTATGACAGATTTAGTGTCTATCTGAGCAGTATTTGATCAATCATCAGTTCTGACACTTGTATGTCACTTACTGCGACACTTAGCACAGCGTCCCTTTTCATACTCCAGAAGGTCCAGCGTCCGGCTTCGATCGCTGGCTGATCGCCTCTGCCCGCTCTCCCGCAGCCGAGCGGCCTCTTCTTTGGCGTACACACCGAGCTCCTGGGTATAGCGTCCATACATCTGAAAGCACAAACAGGAACAGGATTAGCTTATGAACACTTACACACCCAACAGGCAATTTGTCATCATCAACATCAATCAGTCTACTCTATATTGCCAAAAGTTTTGGTACGTCTGCCTTCACATGCACATGAATTTCAATGACATCCCATTCTTACACAGTAGGGTTTAATATGGAGTTGTTCCACCCTTTGCAGCTATAACAGCTTCCACACCTATGGGAAGGCTTTCCACAAGGTTTAGGAGTGTGTTTATGGGAATTTGTGACCATCCCTCTAGAAGCACAGGCACTGATGTTGGGCCAGAAGGCCTGGCTCGCAGTCTCCACTCTAATTCAAGCTGAAGGTCTGTCAGGTGCAGGTCAGGACTCTGTGCAGGCCAGTCAAGTTCCTCCACACCAAACTTGCTCATCCATGTCTTTATGGACTTTGCTTACTGCACTGAATTCAATGATTTTGATGGAGTGTTCCAAAACTTTTGGCAATATATTGTATTTTATATTCTGCTTCTCCTATCAAGACTCTTGATGTTGTCATGAGCAAATCGCAGGTTACACCCAGGACTAGTGATCTGGCGTTTGAAGGGCTTCTTTGTAGGAACAAAGGGATCAAAGGGGTCCATGCTTTTTAATTCTGTCCCGAAATTTTACTGCTTGCCCCAGATCCACACCTGTCAACTGCTCATCCTCCTGTCTGTTCTGCTCAGATGTGGGATAGAGCTACAAATATTGCTTTAACTTGCCTAATTGCTTTTTTTTGTGTTTATCCCAGTATTCTCTTCTACTCTAATAAAAAATTAAAAAAGAACAAAGAGCCGTTCTTTGAATCGACCTAATACTCCCTGGCTGAAAAGGAAGTTTCTTCTTCATGAACTTCAGGAACTTAGGAAGGAAATCATGATGTTACTGATTGCACACCGAAGAAAAGGGCAGCAACGGTACAAGGTACAATGCCCTTAAATCAAGCGCTGCAGCTGTCAGACTTGCGTAGGATTGCATGCAATGTGAGCAAAATTTGCAGCATGAGTGACACAAACCGACGCTGGCACTGTATAGGTTATCTCCAGCCTTAACCTTACTGCATGGAACGCAAGCATGAGGGGAACATGCAAGCACAACAAATACACATAGGGTTAGGCAGTGTTATGGCATTAGCATATATGGTTGCCAGTGACACAGGCTCAGTGGTGTTTATTGATGTGACTGAAGATGAAAGTAGCAAAATCAATTCTGATAAGTACAGGGCAGAAAGACAAGCAATACATAGCATAAAACACTACAAACATACAAGCATACAAACAAGCAGCAAGGCCTGGCAAAGCATCCCAGAATTTGGTGATGTCTATAGGCTCTAGACTGCAAATGATTTTCATTCAAATATTAAAAATTATGGTTATATTTGTAATTATGGCACTTTGTGCAAATACCTTTAACCCCCTTAATATTGAAGCACTTCCTAAATGGTAAATGCCATATTTTTGGAACACCATTTAAAATAATGCTGAAAGTCTACAGTCTGATGACATAATTGGTTTATTGTTTTATTTCAAATCCATTGTTGTGGTGGATAAAGGCAAAACTGTATAAACTCTGTCATTGTCCAAATACTTTGTATATTGTATACTAAGTGTATTCAAAGTACGTTAAGTCAGCAGTACAAAATACATAAAGGGACAACTTCTATGTACCACATAAATGCCACCTCCTTCTCCCCACCATGCCCCCAGGTAGCAGACAGGAGCAGGGGCCCTAATTACTTCCTCTTAGCCACCTGTTACAACACAGCAAGGTTTAGATGTTTAATAAATGTCATCAAGACTGATTTCAGCAGCATAAGCATTGTTGATGGACAAAAGGCGGACAACAACATCACTTTTTCCACAGAATCTTTTTAGTACAGACTGTTCTGCATTTAACCTCGGAGAGATAAAGTCAAACCCTGCAGAAATTACAGACTGGGCCAGATGGTGGCCCTACAGGAAACAACATTACTGTAGCTTCTTATCCAATAAGTTCTCAGTCTAAATGTTAGAAAACACGTCTTTTCTGGGGATTACAATAAAATAATAATAATAATGAATCAAAACGAATAATAATAATAAATCCTGCAGAACTGACTCGTTTTTAATAATAGTATACACATCATGACACATCACATAATGTTCACAACAAGCATAGACTTAACCTTGAAAAATAATGCATACTTTCCAGATCACAACAATACTACTTTCATTTTTAAGGCTGATCTGGTTGTTTACACAGCAAAGCAATAGGTACCTGGTTATGTCTGTATTAATGACCAAATGTTAAGATTAAAACATTCGTGCATGTCATGGTAAAATAAATGCTGGAGACAGACCTACATTTCTTGGAACATGGCCCCTATGGCCAGATGGAGGAAAGTGTTTAGATAACATACACACATACGTGAGCACACCAATACACCTTCACATGTGTACTTGGCACCTTGAAAACACCTTTAGCCATGCAAACAAAGTCCTGTTTGCTATTTTCAGCCACACAAACATGTTCTTGCACAAATTTGCATGAACCACACAGCCCACTCGTTTTTAACTGGGGTCAAAGATCACAACAGGGTGACTGACAAGAGTGTAGGATTTTTTACACGTAGAACATTAAGTCAAAATAGAGGATGACAGATGAGTCTTAATAGAAAGGACTGGGTCAAGTCAAGCCAGAGCCCCATCTCAATCATGCTGTGAAAAGGTCAACTACTGCTGTTTCCAAGTGCTGCAACCATGTCTTATGCAAGTCCTGTCCATATCAAACTTGCTGGGTATTTGTAAAACCACGCCAACTGTGTCAACAGGGTCAATAATATGCTAGCAGTCTGTCACTGGTATCAGTACCAGTACTCATCTGCATTGAACAGGTTTCTCAATGTCACCACAAAATTGTCTAAACTAATGTACTTCAAATTGCACAAGCTTGAAAACTGGCCTCAGGATGCTTCAAAGCAGTGTTTGTTGGACAGGCTACACACTGTCTGAGCCTCCATTTACCACAGCCGATTTAAGGACAACTTACTGAAACAGATATATAATGCCACTTTGCTCAATAACTAGCCAAGCGAGTGGAATAGAAACCGTAGACAGGGTCTGAAGCTTTCACTCACGCCATTTGTTAGTCCTTCACATATCTACTTCTGTGCTTACTGTATATTTTAGGTGTATAACTTAACATGTTTTTACCAAATTTTCTATATTCATTTGAAGCTTACCAAGTTTGCAAGTGATGTCTCTTGTGTTACCTTGCCATAAAGTTTCCAATCACTTCAACACAGTGAGGCACACATTTAAAAAATAAATAAAAATTTGTTTCAGAACTGGAAATTGAAAATGGGAACAGTGTGCCCTGAAGCTACCTGTCTCAGGCTTATCAAAAGATCTTCGCTTGAAATACATGGCTTAACTGAACTCGGTAAGAGATGGAGGAGTTTGCTGGGTGTGTAAGAAATCAAAGCATTGAGGTGCGTCCCTGCATCGGTCAGAGATTAAGAGTTGGTACAAAGCTGAGCTCAGATTCTATAGTCAGCAGTGACCATTCCTTGGCAGCATGTAATATGATTTAGATACTATCAAATCTGATTTAGATTGTGCTTTTCAATTCAGTGTCTTACTTGCTCTGCTTCATGCCACAGAAAAGAATAAAGATGTCGCAAAAACTAGATTCATTGCACACATTTGATGCTTGCCATTTTATACTGGAGCTAAATAAATTTCAAGCTATCTGCGAGGCTATATGACTACAACTGAGGACATGTAAAAAATGTTGGCTGAATGTCATACAATGGTTAAATACTGATACATCACTATCAGCTTTCATTACATTTAGCCATACATTTAAACAATAGCTCAACACCATGTAAAGGTTGATGCATCTGAAGTAAATGCTTCTACACCATACCTATGGCATAGAGTCAATGACAACACAAGGAAACTACTGTGATCGGTACGTTCAGCAGAACTGAAGGGCTGTCATCTTTTCTGCGTTTCAGTAATATCAGTAAAGTAGCTGCTGCTTAACATCTTTTAGCTTCAGCTCCAGCATGATCCATCCAATTTCAGTTGCCAATTGTTTGTAGTAGCATTACTCGAAAATATTGACACAGTGCCACATAAACCCCACCAGCAGCTAACACAAACACTTTGTATAAATGCTCAATGGTGCAGGCCACTTGCATGGCCTACAACAGAGGTTCTGCATAGATTCATTGAAAGGAATAAACCAAGCTTAATGCAGATCAAAGTGCGGTGGACCAGCAACTGGTTCAAATCTAAATACTAAACCTTACTTGGCAGAAAGCATTAATTGACTAACAAGCCCCAAGTAATTTGCCGGATCCATGTAAAAGTCCAATATAGGAGTAGGAAGGAAGGAAGGAAGGAACACAAACAGTGGGAAAAAGAGGAAAATGAACAAGGAAAACATTTGGGGAGTGATTTGGGGTTTCTGACATCAAATGCCAACCGCTGTTCTACCCAAGATGCCATTCTCTATGGCATTCTTGGCCACATTCATGATCTCCAACCCAAAGTTTTAATTAAGTATAGAAACTTCAAACAAGATGGAAAGTCAAAACACCCGAAAAACAAGAGGGCAGAAATAGAGCTTCTGAGATACATCCTCTTGAATCTTGCATCTGACCAGAGGAAGAAAACAAACAGACCCATCCAGAACAAAGACATTACTGGTTGAAAGCCTATCATTATGTTGAGCACAGTCAGAAACAGGCACTCGACTGAGCCTGCCTGCCTGGGTTAATTGATCCCAGATGAATGGGTTGTCCTGGACTCATTGTCCTGGCTGCTGGGGCAATGGCTAGGGCACAGATGACAAATAATTCAAGCATCAATATGAAGAATATTAGTTACTGTAAAAAATAAATAAATAAATAAATAAAATTTTAAAAAAGAGATTAAACTGAGATGGGAGTAAATCGAACATTCAAAGTGTGTCAGATGAGTGTTACACCTGAATCAGGCACTTGACATCTTTTTTATTGAAATTTTCTAATAATATATCCACAAATTGGCAAATAGACTAACACTGAGCAATGTTTCAAATGTGAAATTTTCTGGAAGTTAAAACTACAGCCCTGTTCCTAATTTCTGAAGTTTTTTACAAATCCATGGCTCATAACATTTTATCAACACACTGCGTCAATTAAAAAAAGTAATTTTACATGAAGGATGCAGGACTTCTCTGGCAAAATGGGTCTGAGCTTGGCAGTAGGTTAAAACAACAAGGCTAAGGGATAAGAAAAGGAAGTCGTGTATTACTGATAAGAGAGAAAAGAAAATCATGGGAAAGGTGTCAGAAGGTGCAGACCAGGGGTATTCAACTGCAGGTCCAGTCAATACAGGTCTTCCCAAATCTAGGTCCAGGCAAGTTGTTTTTGTTTTTTGCTTTCAACATAATATTTTTTCTATTATGTAGACACATTTATCACTAAGCATTAAATCTGGAATTAATTCATACTTTGT
>OMLM01004031.1:114888-133842 GCA_900302695.1 Helostoma temminkii | reverse complement strand
TAGTATATATACATATTAATTATGTAGCAGAGTTTAGTTAAATTAATGATTATTCAGTCCAATAAGCTACAGCTCCCAGAGGATGAATTAAGCACACAGTCAGTCTAACTTCTTCCCCTTTTCCCTCTCTCCTCTATAAACTGTAAGTTTGATTAGCACTGATGCTGAACAACAGTCGCAGCATGAATCTCTCCCCTCGCGTTCACTTTCTGTCCATTTGCTGCCCCTCTCTCTCTCCAGTAATCAGTTCCAATGGCAGGCTGGCAGCTGCACATTGGTAGTAGTGCCACGTCTTGACCACTGCGACAAGAAAAAGCCACAGACCCCAACAAAGCACTGATATTCACCTGTGGACTGTGTGTGTGTGCCTGTGTGAGAGCAGCAGGTGCACTCTCCTGTTGCCTCATTAAGAAAACCCATATTTATTTGGGCACACTCAGGCCTGCTGGCAAACCGCACTCCTGCTCCTTCCAAACACTTCACTTCCATCACTCTTTGTCCCCATTTCCAGGGTTTAACGCCATATTCAGCTTTAAAGTCCGGTGATGACAGATTTGTTTTTAAAACTTGCTTTAGATATTTAATTGTACCAACACTGTAAAACATTAATCAAATTTCAACATTAACAACAGTTAATATGATTGCATGAGAGGTGCTGTAGGGATGTCAATGATCAATTTTGTTAATGATTAAATAGAATAAATTATATATTAACTGATAAGAACGTTTGGCTTACTACTAACAGTGTACTCCATAATGGACTGCAGTTGGTGTAGCACCAGGTTGCTCCACTAGGTGCATTTTACATTTTTGCATGCCAACCTCCTGCAGGGCTATGGCTAGAGTATTCAAGCTATCTGATGTTTGGAATGGAAAACTACCATCCACACAAGCTAAAAGCTAAGTGTCAGACAGCACTGCTAATTCTCATGTGGCATTGTACCGGTGGCATTAAAAGTTGAGTTCTTTGACTGAAAGTTGTTGTGACATTATTTGTGCTTCCTGGGGACAAGTGACCATCGCATCAGTGGTTTAACACAGTTTTTAAGCCTCTGAGCCATCCGTCCATCCCAGTCTTGAGGTGAAGTCTTCAAATTTGTCAAAGGGCAACGTCACTGTAACCTCATGTATGCATCATTATCTTCAGAGATATATCTCTGCAGGGTATTTTATTTCATCTGGTACTAACACCCACCTTGACCCATGGATGAGCTTATTAGAATATGATTGGACAGACCAGCATGTAAACTACAACGCCACTGGCTGGTTGAGTCATACAACCACAAAATGGCAATTCTAGTAGCATTTAATCATTTATATTAGTAGTATTCATCAGTTACTAGTTGTTAATGTTGCTGACTAACAATAAAGGAAATTGCATCACTAGTAATACGTGTCACTTGTAGTGACAAACATAATTATGCTGCCTCAGCGGTTCCCCTCCCTACATTTAACGTCTTTCAGGCCCACTCCTCAGTTTACTCATCGGTGTCGTTTCCAAATGCAGCTGGAAGCAATTTTGTGAAAAAGCTCTGTCCAGAGGATGAGATGACCCAATCTAAAATGCAGCCAACCTGAAATAACATCACCACTCATAGCAGAATGATGCACCATCAATTAGTAACCAGTGGCTATGTTGGAAAGACTCTCCATCTCTCTTCAGCTTACAGGCCCAAGGTCCACAGCAACAGGAGAGTACACCACCCAAAGCAATTATGATTTTAGACTAAATGCACAAATTGCTGTGGCTGAGATTATACGTTTAATGATCAGATGAGAAAGTAGTTACACAAAACATTGAAAACATACCAGAACAGGTCTCTGTTGTTAGCAACTAAGCAGATAATGAATAACAAGCGTATGTGTGTATATACTACATTTTGTTTGAAATACACAGTTTAAGAGTTTGGTACAGATAAATGGGAGAAATCATCTCCAGCCACATAAATATCAGCAGAAAAAAAAAAAAACATGTTGTTTTCAGTGCACATTTAACAATGTTTCTGATGAAGAGAACAGCAGATACAGTGTATCTGAAAGTTTTAAAATGTACAGAAACACAGTACATGGTTTCACTGCACTGCAGCAACTTGCTATCATTTTCATGTTGAGCCACTCAATCTAAGCCACACACATGAAAAAGCGTCTAAAAGGACAATTTAAGTTACATTATGAAATAGCTCAGGTGTATTGAGTAGCTTATTGATGGAGAACAAGCGAGAAAAGAAAATATATATGATTTAAAAATAAAAAGCATACAGTACACCAACACCATAATGCTGTTTTGCACAGTGTTTTTTTTTTCTCCCTTCCATCCCCGTCTTTACCAGCCATCCCACACTATATACACACAGTCAGAATGAGGACACTGCAGTGAGCGGCGAAGGTGTCATGTCAGCAGAGAGGCAGTTCTGGTGGACCAATTCCCATTAGGAGAATAGTTCAGGTGACATGCTTGACAGTGGTGTACTTTACTGTGAGTCAAACCACATTGACTTCAACAGAGTAAAAATAAAGAGAAAGAAAATCATTCTCCCCTCATGATTATATGTCATTTTATTCCAGTTTTATAAAATCTGGCACTACGACTATGTGAGCACTGGTCATCTAAAAGCTGCTGATCACACTATCAGTGCAGTATTGACTGCGCAGACATTGTTGATGGTGTTCTGACTAATACTGTTGACATGGTCAGTTTATAAAAGGTAGACAGTAATCCATAAGGCTCGTGAATAGTCACATCACCAACCAGCTCCTCGACCGTATCCACAACAAATTCACTGATGGCAGAGTCAGTGACTCTGAAATCCCATGATTTAAGTACCAGTATCACCATAAACTTCACAAACTGTTGTTGATTGTTTTCAGCTTTACCCACAGGGGGCGCCAGAGCAGAATATGGTCTGCACATGGATTTAGCACAGGTTTTACACATTCCTGACGCAACCCTCCCCAAACGTCACCGAGCTCGAGGCTGGCACTAGCACCGCTGGCTTGAGTCTTCAGACAGCGTGGGGGTTCAGTGCTTTGTCCAGGGACATTTCATCGAGCTGAAAATACCAACAGATCCACTTCGGCCCATAAACTTTACAAATATAATCCTAGAAAAAAAACTGAATGTAAAAATTTATGGATGTTTACAATGCCAAAAGCTTTTAGAGTGACTGTAATTTGATGTGTAATATTAAGCATTGTGTGCGGAGGATTGCCAAGATGTTAATGTTGGTGAGCTACATTTTGCAGGGAAAGATTCTACCTTTACTACATTTTTCTTTAAGAGGTCAAGTTCAGCTGATTCTCTGCCTCCAAGCAGCTCACAATCCTTTGACCCTGAGGCAGCAACTTGTTATACACTGTGTGTATATGAGACACAGTGGAGTTTTTTCCGTAGCAGATCAAGTCTCATATCTAATACCACCTGAATCTCCACACATGAATGAGGAGTAACTGAAATGTCTGACACCAGCTATAGAAGAAACTTTAACCAAGTTACTCACAATATTAATGATCATTAAAAAACCCTGCACCCAGCAACATTTGTGATTTTAACCAGTAGTGGTTAAAAGTAAGTCGCCCAGTGTTCCCAAATATTCTTCACATTTATCCACTCAAATTTTAACAGTCCTGTGGAGCTGAATGCAGCACTGTTGAGTCTGAATGAGAAAAATATGAGTCCTCTATCAACAGCACACAGTTCAGTAAAGAAAGCATCAGATTTGAACAAGTACCCAGATCTGCACAAATCAGCACAGGACATCTCTAGTCAAAGACAGTTCATCAAGCCCAAAGGGACACCACAGTGAGAGCAATAATAGGCATAAACTAGGGAATAGAAGCACATCTATGCATTTGGCAAGTTGAAATATGCAAATGTTATTGTGTGCAGAGACACAGAATGTAAATATTTTTCTTTTCAGTACTTACAGTCAGCTGTCGAGTTGATGAATTCAACTCGGTAGCAATATGACATTCAGTACCAGACTCAAGGACAATGGTTAAAACAAAAAAACTTTCTGACTACTGCACAATATTACCGTACGTCTACAATCGTCTCTTAGCTCCTCTCTTAAAATGAAATGATAAAGTGGCCAGTTTTGACATCACTAGCACGTCATGAAAATGTATTCCAGTCATCAGCAGATTACAAAAGCCCCTATAATTTAAGTTTGCTGACCAAATCCAAACCAAAAGGGACATTTCTTTCCCCATTATTATTTTTTTAGCACTAAATGGGGACAGCAACATTTCAAAAACCAAATAACTGTAAAGGAGCCGGAGAGGTGATAAATATACAACAGAAATAGACAGATAACTGTTGGGTGAAGAATGGAAAGATGAGGCATGTGTGCTTATTTCTCCTTTTCAAATAAAAGCTCTGACTCCAGGATGACGTGAAGCAACAGTAAGGGAACAAATAATGGAGACTCAGTGAGAACAGGATTGAGACTGAGGGAGGAAAAGCAGGAGAAAAGACATTTGTGCACAATGGTTTCTAGTGTTTGCTTCTCCCTCGGTTTGTCTGTCTCTCGCACGTGCTCAGTCGAGATGTGGGAAGGCACCACCATGGCACTGCCCTGTACTGGCCTCAACACATACACACAAATACACACACATACAAGGTTTTGGGACACACTGTCCAGCAAACGTATCGCTGACATCTTGACTGAGAAAACACAGCTGTGACAATAACTGGCGTGAGAAAGTGATGGGCTATACACAGCAAAACAAGAGGGAACCAAAAAACAAAGAACGAACGAGATATAAAGTAAAAGACGAGACGTGATGTAACAAGTGGTATATGAACGTCCAAGTGGTTTATGTGAGAGAGCATGAGAAAAGATTATGCGCAGAGAGAGAGAGAAAGACAGAGACACTGAAATATGAGAATCATAACATAAACAGAACTCCAGAGTGTGAGAAAGAAAAAAGACAGAGAGCACACGAGAAAGTCAGATACAGACCCAGGTGAGAGAAAAATAAAAGCGTCAGTAGAAGAAGGCTCAGAAATTCAACCACTGCAGTGTCTCACTTTCACTCACACACACACGCACACACACACACACACACGCCAACTTCAGATTGTCAATACTTCAATATCCATAATGGAATAAAGGCTGCCTCAAACAGTATCCAATCAACCTGTGTGTGTGTGTGTGTGTCATAAACCTGCAGCCATCAGCACTGTGCACCACCACCTACCAGCTACAGTACACCCTCCTGACAAATTATTTTAGAGTCCTCTCACTTTGCTTATTAAAGCTTAAAGTCTGGCACATCACTAATATTTGGAATAAAAATAGTGATGAAGGTCATATTTAAATAGTTTAGATACATTTTGCCAGGTTTCATTTTACACTGTTTACAAAAAAGATGAATTAACTCTATGTGGAATATATTTTGTTTATTTAAAAATAAGCTTATACTCATGAAGAAAACTCAGGAAACACCTTTTTAACCATTTTCAGAGAACATTTTTGGATGTAAACCTCTTTAATATAAACATAGTTGGTTTTAAAAAAAACTATTTTTGATCATCAGAAACTGCTGAGTACTTCACAGCGTCAAGGAAGTACTAGCTGAGTTCGAAATGAAGAAGGGAGACATGTTTAACGGTGCTCAACGGTTCCCACTGTCAGTACATAAGGCTCATGGCCACACACACACACACAAATAACCACTCACACGCAAAAAAATCACACAAAAATGACTTTTATCCTGTTGTAAAGGATTAACTTCCTTAGCTTTATCACGCGAGATGAGATTAGCTAAATCAAGTTTACTTACTCACAAGAGATGGAAAGGAGACACAAAGTTACAGGGGAGGAGAGGGAGTGAAACTATTCAACTGTGTGTGTGTTGCGAACAAATCTTACACTCAAGCATGCAATAACAGCAGCTTTTGTGGTATAAAATCCACTAAAACCCCAAAAATACCATGACAATCCCTATTTGATGACACAACCTATCTGCATATATTGATTTGGCACAGTTGTTGCATGGCTTTGTGAAAATTATTTTGGGAATACCCCCACCCAGCTCTCAATCTCCCAAATAATCACGTAGCTAAAAGCACTTGGACAAGTGACAGTGAAAACGCTGTACTCTGGCGCTTTGGCAAATCCACTTAGCAGACCAATTACATTGGTGCAGTTTGAGATGACTAGCGGGTATTAAAAAAAAGAAGTAAACACAATGTTACTTGTGCGCCAGACTGAAGTTCTCTCTTTGCTAAACACCATGATTCAGCAACACGGTCTGAATTGTGCCAATGAAAGCAAATGTTTGTTTAAACATTTGGCTTTAAACAGACGCTTGTGTCAATATCCAGCGTCTACATGTGGCCATGCTGTAATCATACCAAAAGAAATGTTCCCAGATCATAAAGGACTTCACATTCCTGATAGAAGTATTGGCAGGATATGATAGAAAGATAGATGAAGATAACAAACTGAAGGTGTCCCTTAGAACAATGAGTGATAACAAATTTAATAAATACCCAGGAGTAGATATATTACTTGTCAGGTTATGCAGTGAAACCAAGTTAGCCAACTAAATTTAGATAGACATAGCCAGGTACCTACCCTAGCTAAACACATAATACAGAGAGAGAGACTTAATTATTATTATTTACAGTGAAGGATCAATTTAATCTTCTGGGAATGTACTGCTGTTTATGTTGTTTTTGTTTGTAAATAAAAAATATAAATAATGATGTCTTCTGTGGTTCCTGCGCCACTGACGGCTTTAACCAGGTAATTGAATAACAGGTTTACTAGCACTAAAAAAACCTGGTTACTGGAAATCCATGTATGAAAGCAGCAGATGAGTAATCTGATTTAGCCTCTAACTGGGGCTTTTTGTGGAAGAATGGTTCACAGATATTAACTGTTCAGAAACAGGAGAGACTGGGCTTTAACTTTTATTTATGTGTTGGGGGAGCTGACAGCGCTGAGAGAGAGGCATGCAGACTGACACAACGTTCCTTCTCACAGCACAAACTGTCTTAATTTAAGCAATCAAAATGAAAGAGACTTTTTTTGAACTTCTGTGGAACACTTTGTGTTAGTTTCAGTCAGTAGGATTTTAGGAGAACTTGATTTAAACATTAGGCAGCATGGCTCTGTAACCATCTCTCCTTTCATGCAGCTGCTGCTCTCTACTGAAAGAAGAGTCGCGGATGTTTGCAGCCGATGTCCTGCTAATGCACTCTTGTAAAAAGCAGATTATCCACGTATACATGGCACAATGAATCTCCAGGTAAAATCTACCTGGCGATATTGGCTTTATCTAATCCTGTACCCAAATTATGGAGACCAAGTTTCCCGTTTACACGACCGTTAGGAAATACTTACTCAAGAAAGGCAACGGAAACCTGGTTACTTAAGTGCATGTAAAAGCACAGAATACTGGATTCCACTCAAGATCAGATATGATAAAGTAAAAATCGAGTTGTCTGATGCAAAAATTGTCATTTGTGACTTGTCGTCCAAAAGACGTATTTAAAAGTCTGTTTTCTGACAGCATTTCTTTAAAGGTCTGTGCCCTCAGGAGATCAATCTAGCGATCATGTGAGCCGAGTTAAACCAATGGCTGAGGTGGAATAAGTGACCGAACTGGTCTCAGATCAGAGTCTGAGGTCACCAGTAGTGTAGCTACAGCAGGACAATAACGTGAGTAGTTGAGTCACATAGTTGTTATGTAACAGAGACACATAGGGGCTGAAATGACATTCATGTCCTTGTGGTTTCTAGAAAATATAATTTACCTGACAGATAATAAATAAAACAGTCACCATAAATCAACAAATGAGGATATATAAATCATAAGAAGTTGTTTTATAGCTTCCATTATCACTGAATATTAAACTCTGACCTCACTGATAAAAGCAGAATGATCAATACACGTTACAATCCATTGTGTAATCCAAGGTGTGTACTGCTATAAATACTCTGTCTTGTGTTATGTAATTATATGCAACCATGCAAATGAGTGAAACAGCAATTGTTTCACTGTGTTGTAAAATATCTGAGGGGGCACAGAAAGCTATACTTACTTACTTTACGCATATCAGTATTATTTAGAAAGACCTGTTGTAGTACTACTACTAGATTTACTACAAGTAAAAAGAAGATGCTATTTATCTCTGCAGCAACTCGTAATAATACTGTATATGACCTTCAAAACTGAAATTTTATTTCCCATGATATCATCTAGAAACCTGAGGATGATTTTGTTAATTGATGTTGACTTGTACTACAGAACGTGATCAGACTTGCTGTCCATGTTCACATAGAGCTGATTTCACTCAGGCCACAGGATGAAGGATCTTATCTGCAGGGGATTTCATGTTTTTAGGGAAGAGTGAGATGACTGTTTGTCCAGCTTCTGCTCTGTGGGACCCTAGGTGCCTTCACTCCTACTGCTCTTACTGGAAACTCACTCACATGCACAAACACACACACACCTCTTTAAAATCCCCCACTGATCTAAGTGAACACTGCTTGTTAAAGGGTGCCACACATACTAACCCCTGTAGGTTGAAACTCTAATAAAAAAAGTCTAATAAAGGCCTTAACGTTGAAAGCCTTTTTCTACCCTTGTGCATATGCTATGCGTTAAAGATATGTGCTCCACGTGCCACAGTATGTTTACATATTTCTGTGTGGCTACAGGATTAGGTGTCGAAAGCATGATGTTATCTACATGGTTACGTAAGACGATACCTGTGCATACATGCGCAGGTAACGGATAAATACAAAAGTACAAAAGGAACCGAAGCACTAACATCTTTTTAAGTCATTCCAGTAAAATAGGTGGACTAGGTGGTTATGGTACTGGTAACAGTGAGCCAGCTGTAGCACCTTATAGTCTTTGATGCAACATTTATTCTCCTCTCCCAAAAATAAGTTTAGATATTAGAGAGCTAAGAGCCGGGACTTTAAAAACTACAACTATGTTTGAAATTCCTTGTTCCAAGTCCAGATCTATGTATTAGCCAGTTTGTTCTGATCAATTAGATGTTATGAAATCTGCTTTTCTTTCACAACTACTCGTTTATATGTTTGTCCAAACTTTTGCCTAGTAAAGCAATTAAAATGTGGTCATCAAACTGTTTCTTTGACAATTGTTGTTTCCCTTAATATTACTTTATACCAACATAGTAACCATTTACCTGTGTAAACTGTATGAAGCAGTTTCACCATATTTGAATGTATATTAGCTCTGTAAATGGTACATGTCATCACTGCTAATGTGTAGCCACCAGGTCTGACATGAGGAAAGGTTGTGATGTGTGACAACACTGATCTCAACACGCTGTAAATAAACAACATCCTGCTAATTCTGAATAAAACATCAAAACAAAAGGAGAAACCAGATACATAAGGAAAGATTTTTTAACCAAAATATTTAAAAGTCAGTCAAAATGGCCTCTTAACTTAAAATAATGAAACTCTCGCCAGTATGTTTTGGTGCAATGGTCTAAATCTGCTGAAGACACTGAAACTGAAAGGTTGTTAAACTTTCATGACTGTCAAAGGCAGAAACAAGAGATGTTTTTGTCTCAAAACAGCCTAACTTACTTCCAACAAAAGCTAAAACCCCCTTTGTGTTTGTGTGACTTTTATCCATTTAGCCTTTTACCGCTCTGACGTTTTTGGCTTTCAAACTCCCCTATGTAGCAGTTTGAACCTACACTCACAATATTCTACATGTCAACCTGCTACACCTACATCTCTGCACAATTTTCTTGTCACTGGGAGCCTGAATAGATTTCAACCAGTAACACTGAAAAAAAGGAAAGGGAGAAAGGCAAAGGTAATGCAAGGTGTGTGTTATAATTAATTTAAGGTTAATGATACCCATCTGTCTTAACAAGGGAGTGTCATTGGTAAAGCTGTGCGCACACACACACACCTAGCTGACTGATTTAATCAATATCCTTTGATTTAGCCAGCACCCACACACAGGCCATAGCCACTTGCACTACTGATTGTTGCTGATACCTCTGAGCTGTGTGTGTGTGTGAGTGAGTGTGTGTGTGTGTGATTCTAGCTGCATGGAACAGAATATAAATTAGTCAGTACAGGCTGCAGCCACTGACAGTGCAGCTACATATGCATACATAATATTATGCTTACCAAAAGATAAAATGATTCACTGTGGACAGCAACTGAATGTGTAATGTTTTTGCTTTCGTATGTGTGTGTAAAGTGTGGAAGTGCACTGCTGTGGCCTCTGGGGACTCATATACAGATTGTAGTGGAATCGCCTTGTGACAACAGGTACAAGAGGTAATCAACGAAGTTCACAAACAACTGCCACCAGCAACCTAAAATAAATACAAACACAGTGAGAACAAGGCAGCTACTGTTACTAGTTCTGATTCTTGCAGTAACAAGCAGAGAGGCACTAAGAACATGATGTTAAGCTCAAACCCACCAACACAAACACACTGTTCTAGCTTTATTGAGGTCAAAGGGCATGTCCGTGAAGAAGAAGGAGAAGCTTGATCTTCAATCATCAGACTCATTACTGTATTGATTTTCTCCATCTCTTTGGCCAAAGGGCATTTCTCCAAATCCGTCCAGCACCACTCATCTCAGTGCAATCATCACGTGTGAATAACTTTTGGTCAACATTAATAAAAATTCCCCTTTAGTAAAGTCTATATATTGACTCACGTTTCAAAGCTGCAGCACATAAAGGCTGATTTCTTTTGAGCGCGCATCAGCTCTAAATGTAACCTCACACATTCTCCAGCTATCAACATTTAAATCGCTTCAGTGATATGATAAGGCATTTTGATCTTATCTAACATCTAATTTCACTTGTTTAACTGTCCTGTCAGGGTTGGTTGTTATCAGTTTCTGGTCCGATGGGCATGTAAAGATAAGGCAAGGCCAGTGCAATACAGAACCTACACCAGAAATGACAATGTGGTGTAGGTTCTGTGGCTGGAAATAAATCTGCCAGTGATGCAAAGCAGCCTCTACAGTATATAGGCTCAGCTTATCAGCAATAAAGACAATACGTCTGAAAGCAGCCACAAAAATCATCTCTGATGTGTGTCAGCACAGACAGTAAAACACTGTAATTCTCATAGCTGTAGTTTTATTTGACACAGAGGTCACCAAAAACTCAGTGAATCATCTAAAGTAGAGAGGTATAAAATAATATGGCTTTTCTCATACTTATTTTATTTTTAAATAATATTATTTCTAATTCTAACCTCAACAACAGCTGTGTAATATGGTAAATACATAAAATGCTATAGCTGTATGAACGCACCAGATTATTTTACAATTCAAAGAGCAGAAGTGCATTATGGTAATGTAGGATTTTATCTCATTAATCTGGTTAATTATCATTTATCTGGTGTGAAATTCTTTTGATGCAACAAAAACAGATTTGCTAACCTGATTATCATCTATAAGCTATACCTAATGGATATTACATTACACCCATATACAGTATATTCTCAACTGCAAGTCTTCTCTACAGACATGACTTTTTTTTTTTAAATCTGTGACATTGTTCACAGACCAACACAAGCTGAGCTTTGCCTCAACATGAGCATAACACCATGCTAACTGATAGAAGTGGAAACAGGTGGTGGAAATGGAGAGCAGTGAGAGGCCCGACGGCAGAAGGCACAGCGGGTTGCTCTGACACTATGCTCTGGGGCTGACCATCCATGAAGTCAGAAAAAACAACTTGAGTCTCACTCCTGTCATCCAGTGTGCCGAGTGTTTGCCTGACAGCGGGAGAGACATTCTGCAGCATACCGGGATTTTATCACTGACCGGGACACTTATGATTTCTATGACTGTGGGAAAATGTGATGTTTTCATGTAGCAGATGACAAAGACATGGAAACATTGTTCTTAATGGTAAAACATGAACCTCAAGTTTGAGCTGACACAAATGTTTGGAGTGGAGCAGCTGTTCTGCAGGTGGGCTGAACTGACACAGAGCTGGTGGTGAATTAGTGAAAGACAACAGTAATAATGTGAAGTGTATGGAATCTACTCTGCTGCTTCATTCTGCGATTTAATGTCAGATTTTAAGTGATTTCACTGCAACATGGTGAAATTACTTCTCACGCATCTGTGACTGCATCTCTCATTGGAGAACAAACTTAAGAGATTAAAGACATTTTTAATGTTTTCAGCAATTGGAAACAGCTTTAAAAACAACTAACAGTTTGAAATTTATCGCAACTAATTGAACTAACTGAAACTAATATTTCAGTTCACTGTGGCTCTGATTTGCTATAAACAAACACACCTGGATGTTGCTCATTACAACCACAGTCTGCTGTATCGGCTGCTGCACTAATACAAGCTCCATCTATATAGTGAGAACATCATATTCTCAGATGTCAGACTGTGTCCTAGTTAAAACACTTCTCTGTTGACAACAGAGTTAACGTTCCTGTCTCTTGGCTGAATTGAAGCTAATGTCCAGATCCAAACAGTGAGATATTAACACTGGCTAATCACATCAGTCGATGCACTGCCATAACAGGATGTGTCACAATGACCAATGTCCACAGTCATATCAGTCTATGTCCACATGCATGTGAACATATTTTAGTTCAAAACCACAGTGTGGAGGCATTTTGATCAGGTGTCAAATCTTCACAGGGTTGTTTGTGTGTTAAAGTAAGGGATATGTTAAGACACTTAGCTGTGACTACAGGGGTTAGGGTAAGAGGTGAGTCTATAATGAGGTGTGGGCAATTCACATTGGACATACACTAACTGGCCACTGTATTAGGTTCACCTGTATAATCTAATGGAATGTAATACACCAGGTCTGCCATGAATTCCACTTTTACAAGGTTATGATTTCTCAGTGTGTCGCAGAGGTGATAATTCTATTATGTCCATTATAGAGGTCATAGCGGATGGCAGAGTCAAACTGGAAACTGGAGTGCATTATATTAGGAGGCGTTTCTAATGTCTTGACCAATCTATCTACAAACAGGATGGTCAAAGCCTTAGAAACACCTCTTAATGTAATAAGTGAGAGAGCGAGTGAGTGAGTGAGTGAAAGAAGTAATGCATGTGTGTGTTATGTGTCCTATCACAACTCATGGTGTTTAAACTGCAGCAAAGGCAGACAGTGTATCTGATGGTTGCTGCGTCAGAAAAATGGTTATGAAAGCACGAGCGCTTGTGTGTGTGTGTGCGCAGATTCTGCATGGTTGTGTGTCAGTAACAGCTCTCACATGACTGGGCCTAGTGCAGTGCACCATCGCTCGGCCCTGCGGCGCTTTCAGGGAGCTAAATCACAACAGGTTTCTCCCCCTCTTTCTCTCTCTCTCTCTCTCTCTCTCTCCTCTCTCTCTCTCACACAATAGGGAATGGGGGAGATTGGAGGGGGAGGTGCAGAACTGCTGAGACTTGGACCAACTTATTAGAGAGAGATCGATGTGTATGAGCTCTCAACACTGGCAGCAGCATGTGGGAGGACAAGCCAGCCAGCATGCAAACTTTTGGAGTGTGGCCGGCAGAGATGGAGGGATGAATTGCGGGGATAGACTAAAGGTGGATTGAAGAGAGAGAGGGAGGGAGGAGGAAAGCTAAAAATAGCATCTATTGATCCAGGTTTAACATGAACATAGTGGAGCATGCGTCTCAAACTCAATCAAGCATCCCAATGGTCCGGTTGGCATTTTCACAACTAATACATCACACACCACAAAGTACACTGTAGAAGTGCACAAGCGCAGATGCTAACAGCCACTGCACAACAACACAGGAGAGTTATGCAGATGCACACACCGAGCTTTCAGACCAAAAACAGCAGATACTTTTTCAGACAGCAATTCCTCTTCCTAATCACTCTGTGCATCTCACCTGGACAAAGATGGAACAGAGACAGAGAAAAGGCAATCTAAAATGCCTGCTACACTCTGTTCTACCTCAGAGACTGCAAAGTGAAAACACATATACACACACACACACACACACACACACACAACACACACAGGGAATAGGACTGGATATGGGAGACTGAACACAGCCGCAGGTGCCATACATACTTGAAAAGACAAACACCCACCTGTGGAAAAAAGAAAGAAAAGAAATATTTCTGCTACAGTTTGAACACAGAGGGAGTGGTACAGCTGGGTCTAGATGATGTATGTCTCACTAATGGTCATGGTTAGTAATGGTTATTAATAGTAATGGTCATTATTGCCTACCCGGAGGCAAAATAACCCCCTGAACAGGTTATTGCCAATTTTTGACAACAAAACCATTACACACTTACTCAGGGCCACATCTACTGTGGCCACATATTAGATGCCTACATCAGCTACTGAGGCTCGTGCTGTGTTGCTTGATGAAAAAATTTAATAGGTTCACATACCAACTGCCACTGCCAGTCAAAACATGAGATATAATACTGGACTGATTGTTGCTGCTCATATTGGTAGTGGACACCTTATAATCACGCAAGGTTAAATAGTGTGTGCTGTAGAACATTACATGACTTCAATCATAACTCTTTAATTGCATTAGCTAATTTTACTTAGCTGCAAGCGTGTAGCCAACTACTGAGAACATAACGTTAGATAATGTGCTTGGAAAGTTACAGGAGAAATGACCTATGTTGACATTATGCCTATTAGTTATCCGAATTTTATTATAATAATTACAAACTTTTGAACACATCTTCACCTACAGAGATGATATTTAACCTCACCTGACACTGAAAAAATTCAAAAGGTGCTGTTCACTGTCAGCTGGACTTGCTTTTGCGTCTCATCAGTTCTAACTGACTGACTGGAGTAGCAGGCTTCTAAACCCTGTGGATTAATTAAGTCATTAACACCACAATGGCGCTGGGACCCCTTGAGACAAGATGTGAATTACGGTGAAACTGCTTGGGTAGTGGTGAAAGAACCGCATCATAAATTGGTGATAGATCGTCTTTCAGGTGCTGATAGTCCGTCAGCAGTCTCATCTTGTCCTTGTTCAAGATTTAGCGATCCATCAGCACCTCAAAGACAAGGGCCACTTCTTTGACCAAAGCAAGATTCATATTCTGGACAGGGAAGACAACTGGTTCGAACAAAGAGTATGGACGCTGGTTATGTCATGGTAGATTGACCCTCTCTCAACAGAAGAGGTGACCTAAATCATAATCTGTCCCAAACTCACAAATATTTGCAGTGCTGAAAAGATTGGGGTTTCTCAATATTTTTTGTCCAACACAACTGGGACTGATTTTAACCTACAGTGCAGCTCAGGTATGTTTTTCTATCATAATTATGTATTTACTTATCCAACGACATTAATAATTAATTGTTGAAAAAAACAAAAAAAAACAAAAAACAATTTAGCAAGCAAAATATAAACCATTTCTTAATCTTTTAAATTGTGGTATTTGTAAATTATTTGATACTAAAACTGAACATCTTCAGGTTCACCCACTTTAAAAAAAACTGCATTTTCCACACAACTGACCAAACTATCATCTGTGAACCAAATTTCACCACCCTTCTCTTATGTCTGCCCCTGCATGCACCAGTCATGCTCACCTTTTGTTAAATGTCTTAGCCAAGTCACCTTAGGGTGGCATCAGGTGGCTCTGCAGTCTAACCAGCACAATAGTCCTCATTCTACCATAATGCAATCCCTCCCATGTGAAACTGGGGAGAGACTACATAACACCAACACGCCGCTGCCTCACAGGTGTCACTGGGTGCCCACACACCCCTGGAGTACCAGCTTGACTGATGGTCCTATGCTTTATGTTTTCCTGTTCCTTTTTTCCTGGTGAATAGGCGAGGAGAGATGGATGAATTACTTTACTGTCAGGTGCTGAGGGAATAGGACAGTATGCTTGTTTACACCAGCATCCCTGAGCACACACCTAAAAACACACAATAGAAATGTGCAGATATCTCTTTCTGAACATAAAATAATGACGTTTGTCTGAAAAATGACTCAACGTCAACCTGATTGTTCACTGAATGCATCAAATTAAGCTTTTTGGAGACAATTACTAACCACCATACATTGTATTTAGGTTTCCATAAATATTTTTGAAAAGAGTGACTACATAAGGTTGTTGTGTCTTTTTGGCCACATGTTAGGGTGAACTTGCACTACAAACAATAAATAATGTCACTATCTGTGACAATCAAAAGCCCTTGCTGATCACTGCTCCATAACCAATTATGGCTACAAGCAACAGAAGAAACTCCAAATTAAATAACTAGTCATGAGGGATAAAACAAATATTATTGGGAATAAAAATGAAAATTCATACATTGTGCAAATTACAGTTAAAGTGAGTTAATCTGACACTGTGAGTCACTATCAGACAAAACTCAGACGACCATGGGGGATAATCGTGCTTTCTTCTTTAGAGGTATAACTCCCCATAATTTGAGGGTGTGAAGCAGATGTAAACAACATGTAGAACTTCAGTGAGTTACATTGTGGGCTACAACTGACTGACTCCAATGTGGCCCCCTTTTGTTAAGGCTGTTTGCATTATGGCAAATTGGCACTATTGAAAGTATGTTGAATTATCTATACTACGCAGTTCCTTGTTGACAACTATCCATGGATCACACTGACATGGAGAAAAAGCAAACCATGCTAATTCTCATGTTCAGCAGCAATGAAAAAAATACATCTTTTCCTAATTCCTGAGTGGGTTTATCCAAGGGAGACGCAGACCATATCAGATGTAAGTCAAACTTATCAACAGCTAGAATATGTTGATTAGTTTAATGTCTTCACTAAGAAGTGTTATTGTGGATCCAAACTGCTGCAGTTAGTTTATACAGATTTCTTATATTTGGTAATTGTTTCCATGAAACATGCCACTGTCCTGCTGCAACCAAAACCTGTGTTACAAACTACAAACTATTTATTTTTAAGCATCAAGTCTTTCCACCTTATGTCTACTACAACTTTAAGTGAAATAACATATATTACACTTAAAAGCTAAACTTGCATTGCTAAAAAATTCTGGTTGTCTCATCTTCATGCTTCACAGTGTGAATGCGAAGAAAAAACAACAAAACAGTAATGCAATACTGTTACTGACATGAAAAAAAGAAAAATGCCCACTCCTCTGTTTTTTGAAGATGTCTAAGAAGAGAAAATGCCATTGTAGTTGCAAAGAATTGTTATTTTTTGTCATCTTGGGATCTGAGTCATCTAAAAAGTGATTTAAAGCAGGCGTGATATGGTGGAAGAAGATGTCAAGGGAGAAGATGCTGGAGATGCAGAAGTTAATATTCTGAGGCTTCACACTCATTTGGTATTCTTTTCACAGGGCCAGGCCGTTTGAAGCGTTCCCCATCAGATGAAATAAATAGGTTGGAGACTTGGGCATTCTGGGTTAAAGTATTTGAATAATGCTTCATGAGATAGTGCTGGATGTGAGATAAGAGGTCTGGCAGCGAAGGGGAGAGGCAGACATGTGCTGCTGCTATGTGCCTGCAAGGAAAACGTACACTTTGGGTTTCAACCAGATGTGTTCTCACCGATTCTGATCCTCAAAGCCAAATCCATTTAAGGTGCTTGATATCACACAGGCTTGAGTGTGACAGGTCAGACATTCAGACATGATAACACCACACGGCAACAGTAGCGCCAGGCATCAGGAGACTTGTCTGCTGCTGCAGCCACTACTTCAGTTAGCTGATTCTGGACCATTAATATAAGTCAGATGTTGTCACAACGTGACATTTAACTTCAGTATTTCTCTATAAACACAGCTAGTTCCAGTCAATATGATGGTCTGGCCTGATTCTGTTTCTGTTTTTTGATCACTCTCAAACACAAGAGCCACGAACAGATCTATGAGAAAAG
Organism: Helostoma temminkii; assembly: GCA_900302695.1. Lineage (NCBI taxonomy): Eukaryota > Metazoa > Chordata > Actinopteri > Anabantiformes > Helostomatidae > Helostoma > Helostoma temminkii. The sequence goes on along the minus strand of OMLM01004031.1, from coordinate 115,996 downwards.
TCAATGCATTTCAGCACATGACATGTGCACGGTTCATCCAGATGAATATATCACCATAATAATCACTAATACATAAGTTGAATTCTAACGAACTAAGCTACACAATAAGGGGAATGTTGACATGCCCATTTGTTACCTCCACAGCTTAGTGAACATTGCCTCCTCCTATATAACCTCTTCACACATGTTCCTGCTGACTGATCAGAGCTCTTTCAGGAAAGGAAAACAGACTTTGGAAAAACATAACCATTACAGATGCCTTTCTACCCCAACGAAAGGATATTCTGCAGGAAATATTGAAAATGTTGATTTATTTGATATGTTAAAGGTCAGTTCAAAACTGCAGAGAAAATATGAGCTACTGGTTTACTGCATTATCATTGACCTTAAAAAAATCCATACCAGAGGAATTGTACAACCTGCGCTGCAACAAGCAACAAACAACTTTTAAACTTATCAGGATTAAGAGTAGCCGCATCGAAATCTGTGCCAAAACCAGTAAACTGACAAAAGAATGGCAACACAAGTGGTGGCAAATCTGGATGACATAGATAAAGGTCACCTTATTCAAAATATGACACCGTGCATATTTACCTGATAAACATCAACAAGTCAACAGGATGGATACATTAGACACCACTGGGTGGTAATGGCAAAATAGCTTTATGGTTCTCATACACAAACTACACACATTAACGCTTTGGTGCCATTTCTACAAGACAAGTCACCTCACAACATTGTCCTTAGAGGAGAATTAGAATATTTAGAGTATGAAACACCCCTAACAGGAACAAGATTTTAGAATATATTGCAATTCAGTCTGATTCTGAGTAATGACACCATAATGACAAATAATAGGTGAATCTCAGTTTGTTGCTTGACATGAGTAAACACCATACAGGAAAAAACATAAGTACAGAAGAAAAGAAAGAAGTGAAAAGAGAAAGAGGCAGAGGGACAGAGGGAGGAGGAGACTGATGAGTGCATGGTGGATCTGCTCCAGAACAAACCATTTAACAATCCAGTCACACACACACACACACACACACACACACACACACACACACGTGTCAGCACACAGTTTTACAGGAGGGAGATCCTTTTCTAC